>JBDPZO010000005.1:6187242-6312534 GCA_039877585.1 Heterodera filipjevi | reverse complement strand
ATTAACACTTAATTAACCAACATGGATATTTTATAAGGCTTAATTAATATTTAGAGGCATGGATACCATAATTAACACTTAATTAACCAACATGGATATTTTATAAGGCTTAATTAATATTTAGAGGCATGGATACCATAATTAACCATTAATTAACCAACATGGATATTTTATAAGGCTTAATTAATTTAGAGGCATGGATACCAAATTAACACTTAATTAACCAACATGGATATTTTATAAGGCTAATTAATTTTAGAGGCTGGATACCATAATTAACACTTAAAAACCGACATGGATATTTTATAAGGCTTAATTAATTTAGAGGCATGGATACCATAATTACACTTAATTAACCAACATGGATATTTTATAAGGCTTAATTAATATTTAGAGGCATGGATACCATAATTAACACTTAATTAACCAAATGGATTTTATAAGGCTTAATTAATACTTAGAGGCATGGATACCATAATTAAACACTTTAATTAACCGACATGGATATTTTATAAGGCTTAATTAATATTTAGAGGCATGGATACCATAATTAACACTTAATTAACCAACATGGATATTTTATAAGGCTTAATTAATATTTAGAGGCATGGATACCATAATTCACAATATTAACCGACATGGATATTTTATAAGGCTAATTAATATTTAGAGGCATGGATACCATAATTAACACTTAATTACACGACATGGATTTTATAAGGCTTAATTTATATTTAGAGGCAGGAACCATAATTAACACTTAATTAAATAATCGTTAATTTATTTAATACTTTAAGTGTATATGTGAATAAGTGTCGTTGAAACCATGCAAAAAAAACATCGTTGTGCTCTTCTGCTCCCTCCAATTTGTTGTGTTCCATTCGCTTCTCCTGGCGAAGGATCGGCGATCAGAAAAGAATCACTTCCCGGGCACCCAAAATGAAATATTAAATATTGTTAAAATTAATTAAAAAATGGATTGGACATAAAACTGTCAAATTCTGTCTTTTTCCAATTCAAATTGTACCGAGTCTTTTCCATGTTTGCCGGATGCCCTTCCGCTTCTCAAGGCCGTCCGCCGTGCCATTGACAACATGATCAGTTTGGTTTCTTGGGCATGGCTTTTCAAATTCCATTTCTATATTTAGCAAAAGATTTTTGAATCGAATTATAAATTGCTAAAATAACAAAAATTAATTTCAAAATAAAAAATAATATAATATTAATATTGGTAAATACCTTCCTCCTTATCACTTCCAAATTTTGATTTCCATTGAATCTTTGCTCAGTTTCCAATTCAAATAGGAGTTCAAAGGTTGTGGCACTTCATTGGTGTACAAAAAGAAATCAGAATGGCAACGCACAAAAGAGAGAAGAAAGTGCAAAAGGGTGAAACCCACAGAGAGAGAGAGAGAGAAGGCGGAGGGAGGGAGGGACAGCGACAATTTAAAAAACTCAACAAAATACACTAATTAAGGTAATTAAAAAATGATATTAATGGGTCTAATTTCATGATTTCTGTTATAAAAATAAATTGGTATTTTCAATTCAAATAAATTCTTTTTAATAAAAAGCTGACGCATAACAAGTCAGAACGACGAGAAATGTTGCTGCAAATTGAAAAATGCGGAAAGAAAATACAAAATGAATCAGCTAAAAGAAATTCAAAGAGAAATATTATTAAAAAAATAATATTTGCACAAAAAAAAAAATAAATGAAAAAATGACAATTCATAGAATGGTGTCTCTAATTAAACTGAGTTATTTTGGGTTGAAATTGGCATCAGGGGGTTTTTGAGTGTGCTGAGCATAATCAACTTAAATTTATCATATGACTTAATCAATCTATGATTTATCAAATCTCCGAAAATATTAAATCAGGGGAGAGATTCGTCCTTAATTCAAAGATGTCCCTTGAAATCGGCTTTTTATTTTCCCGGCGGCGCTATCGGAGATTTCAGCGCCAATACATTTCCGCGCCAGAATTTTTTTATCGAAATTAAAAACCGGCTCGAAATTAAAAAATAAGTTATGTGTTACAAGTATGGAATTGATTCGGATATCATTTTTAATCATGATCTTCATATTTCAACAAAAAATAACAAAAAACCATAAAGAATAAAGAGAGTGAGATAAATAAAAGTACTCATATGCTTTCATAGGTCTGGATCAATCGGGTCAATTATGGATCCATCACAATTATGTGCGATGCCACGAAGAAAATCAACGATGTTTAGTGGGTCAAATTTCTGAACGAGTCCGAGTATGCGTCGGTCAGCTTCGCGATACCGCTTCTTTTTAGGAGGAGGTCCCTCCCGGTCATGAAGCGAGCATATCAGCATCCCGTGAACGTGATCTGCACGGAGAACATCTATAAATCGCCAAATGTTCGGATGTCACAGCTGAAAAGAGTTTGAAGGCGACGGTGCGCCGCTTCGGGTAATTGTTAGTGCGGTCATTGTTGTTCATTGTGCGTTCGTAAACGCTCCAAAATTCAACCGGAAAACGTGGCTTTGTACGAGTTCCATTAAGAAGGTATACCAGCGTAGTTGTTTAGGAACCTATTATGACAAAAAATCATTTAAAACGATTAGAGTCAAACCCGAGAATTCCGTCGAGTTCTTGTGGCACAGTTTCTTTCTAGAATTGAATTAATTTTTTTTTTTTTAAATAAATTAAAGAAAAGGTTTTTATCAACAACGGTAAAAATATTAATTACTTGAATGTAAGTTTTCTATAACATGATCACACTATTTTTTTTGTGGTATATTTTTTAAAGATATTAGAGGAATAGCCTTTAATAATAAAGAGGATTTGTAATTATTTTAGGTTTCTTCTATGACATGTGAAAAAAAACCCTATCCTTATTCCTTATTGAATTTAATTTTTTATTATCTTTAAGGATGGGGTTTTTTTTTTCAGGGTAAAAATTTTTCGTTCCGATTCGAAATCAATACGAGAGGGATGCCCTATATGTCTAGTTCCAACCTAGACTAATTTTGAACAGAAGCGAGCACCACAGTGTTAAGTGGACAAGCGCGGCAGTTAGATGTTCGGTGGCACAAAAGCCAACGCAGTGATCATCCGACAAGTCTCAGCAAAAATTTCGCAACTCCGGAGGCTAAATTTGAGATTGATTGTGAAAAAAATACTGGGTTTAACCTTAATGAGACCCTCCATCGCCAAATGACTCCGCAAATTTCGGATGAGATGAAAGAGGCAGCTCGAAGCTGGGCACGGGAAAAATTCCTTTTGCAGCATCCATCGCCGACAGTTCGAAACCAACGTTATTGTCGTTGGGTTGAACAAAGGCCATGTTCCTTCATCATCTGGAACATGCGCTCGTATAGTCTCGGGACTTTCCCGTTAAAAGACAATGCGCAATTGGGAAAACCCAACTACCTTTCTGAAGAAAAAGCATAATTTTAACTTTTAAAGAAAAGAAAACACTTTGCTAATAATGCGTACACCTGAACAAATGGGGCGGGTGTGATCATAAAAGTACCATCCGCAAAATATCATTCATCGCAGTGCCCATTGTTCTGGTAGTCTCGAGCAAAAATCAGAATTCTGAATTGTTTTGTTAACGACTAACTTTGAATTATATGAACCTGTGTTCTGTTAGGCTGTCGTTCATCCGAAATACACCTGAGTCAGACAGAAGGAATTGCTCCTCTTCAGCTCCTTCTCCACGCTTGTACACCTGGTACGTTTGTGGAATTACCAAGGCACCAAGTGTTTGAGGCAGCGGAGGTGGTGCTGCTATTTCACCACGCACACGTTTGATTACCTAAAATAAATAAATTACACACTAACAAAAAGTTAAAAATGATGGTGACGAGTTTTTAAGTTAAATGGCACATTTTCACAAATTTAATTGCACCTTTTTGAGCCCATTCGCCACTTGGCATTTGCGTGAGAACGGGCGTTGAAACGTTCACGATTGCGTTGGCACGAATTTGCGAAGGAAGTTCTTGGTAGTCAGCGCACGTCGCTTCACGGCCGTAACATTTTTTGTGCCTTTGCTCTCGCGCAATTCGCCTCGTGGGGTGGGTCGTCACCATTTTCAAGTAAATGTTGTTGACCGTGGTGTGGAATTCGCCCTTTGCACTCGTTCTTATGTCACATCGCCGAATTTACGTGTATTGTCTACGTTGAACGTATCGAACAAGTACAGAAAGCCATCGTACAGCAACTTCTTTTTGTCGTGTTGTTTAAATTTCCGACATCTAAAATTGCAGCAGAATATTATAAAAGTAAATGAGGTAATTCAACAATTTAACAGTTCTGAAAAAATATTTCGTTGAAATATTAAAAAAATTCTGGCGCGGAAATAGTATTGGCGCTGAAATGTCCCGCCAAAACGGCCACGCCAAAATGGCCCACGCCAAAATGGCTTCACGCCAAAATGGCCCGCCAAAAAAGCCACGCCAAAGTGGCCACGCCAAAATGGCCACGCCAAAATGACCCGTTTCGGGCAGATTGGCCCGCCGGACCAGGGGTTGCCTTGGCAAAACCAAAAAACGGGCGCGCGAGTTAAAAAACTTGGCATATTTTTTTAGTCAATATTTCAATGTAAAACAACGTAAAAATATTTAAACAGCATATTTATCACCACTTTTCACCTGTTTGAACAAATTTGGCAATGAAAGAAAGTAATTGTGAGCATTGGGGCATGAAATATTTGAATTAAATTTGATGGAATGAGTGAGTTCAACAAGGGGTTCATTTCCCCTGAGAGTGCCAGCGCTCTCTGTCCATTTCTCTGAGAGCGCCAGCGCTCTCTGTCCATTTCCTCTGAGAGCGCCAGCGCTCTCTGTCCATTTCCTCTGAGAGCGCCAGCGCTCTCTGTCCATTTCCTCTGAGAGCGCCAGCGCTCTCTGTTCATTTCCCCTGAGAGCGCCAGTGCTCTCTGTTCATTTCCTCTGAGAGCGCCAGCGCTCTCTGTCCATTTCCTCTGAGAGCGCCAGCGCTCTCTGTCCCTTTCCTCTGAGAGCGCCAGCGCTCTCTGTCCATTTCCTCTGAGAGCGCCAGCGCTCTCTGTCCATTTCCTCTGAGAGCGCCAGCGCTCTCTGCCCATTTCCTCTGAGAGCGCTAGCGCTCTGTCCAATCCCTCTGAGAGCGCCAGCGCTCTCTGTCCATTTCCTCTGAGAGCGCCAGCGCTCTCTGTTCATTTCCCCTGAGAGCGCCAGCGCTCTCTGTCAAATCCCTCTGAGAGCGCCATCGATCTCCTAAGTTTTTCTTGTGATTATCTAAGTTAAAAATTCTTTCCGATATTAATAAAATTACAAAAACTATTTTTCCAACAAAAAAATGTTATGTTTGACATGAACAAAGGAATCAATTTGAGTTTCGTCTGTGTCCAATTCTCTTTTAATTCCAAATTCCATTCGTTTGAGGAATAGGGGCATTAGTTGTCAGTTCAATAGTATCCCCAGGCGCACGTATTGAAATAGCCGGTTTCATCGGGGCACACGAGTTGTTGTTGGCCGATTCTAGAATACGAATACGTGATTACAACTTTTTAAAACCTATCAAACCCAAAAATTTGTCATTCAAAAAGAATGAAACACGGTTGAATTTTTTGTTGTTGTAACAACCCACAGTATCACCGCTGGAAAACGCTTGCGTTTTCTTGATTAGGAAGCCGCCCGAAAAGACTTCGCCGTTTGATTCAAGCCCCGATGTGTTGTCTGCCCAGCCTACCATTTGCCCGTCAGGAAGTTTGCCTGGCGCAAGACCAACGGTCACGGTTCTACAATATAACATAAATGAAATTACAAAAAAATCCGACCCTGTCGTTTGGAGCATTTTCGCCTCAAAATACTCGGCCTCGTGCTGTACAACAAAAGTTTGTGCTACTAATTGAAAAAATAAGAAAAGGATTGATTTTAAAACAACTTTCGCAATTGCCAATGTGCCGGACCACGCTACTCCCCTTTTTTATGGATAAAAATTCATTTTGCTAAAGTTTTTTGATGAATTAAAAGTTTAAAAATTAAGCGACATTTAAAAAAGAAAAATATAAATTTCCAATGTTTGGGGCGCTAAATGCTACAAAATAGTATCTTTTTTACCAGTTTTAAAAGGCTATTTGAAAAAATTACTAAAATGTCTGAGTGTCTAAGATTCTTTCTAACAATTTTCCATTTTTTTCGACTTCTTTTTTTATAAAATTAATTTCTTGGGTTATTGTTGACATTTTGGAATAGAAATTATTGTGATTTCCAAAGTTATGACATCGTCCAAAGAATAAAATAGTGAATATAGTTCTTCTTTGGCCAAAACTTTTTGAACTAGAGATTCTGCTGTGTTTTCACTTGGGGAATTCGAGGGAAGGCAAAAAGACTCAAAGCCAAAAGAAATTTTTAAAATACTTTTAAATTTTTCTTGTTCTTTTTTATATATTTCCTCAATTATTGCTGAAAGAATTTCTTTCAATTGTTCTTCAGCATTTATAATCATAGGGTTTTTAAAATAAAAACGTATTTTATGTTTTGTATACCCAAATAGTGAATTAATTTGGCAAGTTTCTTCAACTATTTCGGTCCCCATTTTTTAATATGTCTATAACATTTTTTATTTATACCTTACCCACCGGCCCTAAAACTGCTGATTGCACTTTACTTTCATATTCTAAGGTTTGAAAATGAGTTCTTCTTGATTCGGAATGTAAATTTCTTACTTCTTCAAAAGATTTGGTCATTTTGTCCTCAAGGGTCTTTGCTTGATCAACATCTTTGCATCTTTTATTTTCTTGCCATACCGATTCGGCTTTCTCTGACTCGAAATTAATTTGGTCTAAAATTTTGTAAAGACGCCAAACGGAGTCCGATATTTTAAGAAACCATTCCTGTACACCATCGGCATAGGGCGATTTTTCTCGGGTTTTTATTGCTCGAGTTAGGGCACTGCGCGCCGACTTTGTATAATCTTCAATTTCTTCTGTTAAACTAACAATTTCTTTCCACATCCGTTCAGTTTCCCTTTGAGAAGATTCTAGCAACATTGTTGTTGCCTTTTCCAGTCTTTGAGTAGTCATTTTTTAAATTTTTATTTTTATTTTTTCTTTTATATTTTATAGGCAATAAATTCATCCCTGAATTCAGTATTTGGTCTTTCCCTTTCAAATATTTTTTGATTTCCGCGCATCGTTTCTTTTAATTTATCGGCCAAATCCCCAATGCTTAAATCCGGCTGGGAATAAGCATTTCGGTAAATTTGTCTTTTTTATTTTTTTAAAATTATTTTCTTCATTTTTTATTTTTTCAAATAGATAGTGAATTTTTCTCACACCATTTAATAGTTTATAATGCCAAAATTTTAAGGCAGAGTTCTCTGGATTTCTATCTTTAATATTTTGTGCTTCGACCATTGTTTTATGGGCTGAACAAGAAAACTCTCTGGCTTCATTAGATATCCTAATAATTTCCATAATGACCTCTTCAACCGATCTTCTAGTAACATCTAACTGCTGTTTTTCTTCTTTTGAAAGACAACAACAGCTTTGACCCTCAGATACAAAAACCAAAAACAAGAACACAGTTAAAAAATACATTTTTATTTTAAAAAACAACAACTCGTATTTATAGAATTAAAATGAGATAATATCTATCAACGAGTAGTAGACACCCTTCTTTCCACCATATTCTTTCACTCTAGCTCCAATTTTGAACGTACAAACCGACCCCGTCAAACCCTTGACTTCCTCCTAAATTAAAAATGAGAATTGTATTTTTTTCAAAATTACCATTCCACCCTCTTTCCCTCGGATGCCAAAGAATGCCACCCCTTCCAACACGCCCGTATCATCCGATACCGTCAGTTTTAAATAACTAGACGGTATCCTCTCCATGCCACATGAGCACTTCCCCTTTCGGCAAACAACACAAGCCTAAAAAGAAAATAAATGACAAACTTAAAATCCTCCCCTACCCTATACTCTGCCCCAACAACTTTTTCAATCTTTGCTCGCACTATAAAAACCTCTCCACCGTTGAAAAGCTGGAAATTCTTAATCATGCCGATAGTGCACATTTTTAAAATTCTAAACATAATAAGAACTGTTCTAACGAATTCCAATAAAGGCGGTTAAACCAGAAAACAAGACAAGATAAATGAAAAGATCTAATATTTATTGTAAAAAGTCATCCGGAAAAAAGACGGTAATTTTGTAAATTCATCCATTTTCTTTTCCGCGACAATACGGCGAGCAATGTCCAACAGGCTGGGAGGGTTACGATATAGAAGCGACCAAGAATTGGTAATGTCTCTGAAAAATAAAATTCTTAACCGTCTAAAGAATTTCTCACCTATCAACTTTATTCAAAAACATGTGGAGCAGTATAAAGACGGGGCAATGTAGGAGTTCTTGGCCCCATGCCTTTGCCATAACTTTAATAAGCGGCATCCGCGCCTTAAAAAGACGGCTCGTAAAATGTCTTCTCGGGTTTGTTTGACTTTTTCCTTCCCAGAAAAAGAAGACAATAATCATCGGTTGTGCCCATCCAACATAGGCCAACCGGACCACCCCATTTAAAACCATTGTGTATCGGCTGATAGGAGTACCCCTTCCTGGGTCAAAAAAAACTCGCATATTTCTTTCCAGCATGGAAAAACAGAAAAGGGGAGTCTCAAGCCTGAGGAGTACAATGTATTGTGAAAAGGGATTGTCGTAATCTTTATGAACGGCCACTTTGTAGCATTTCGAGTCCGTCAACAGCGCTTCCACCTCGGACCTGTTCCTGTTCCAAAAAAAATCCTCCTTTTCAAAAGGGTCTCAAAATATTTTCGGATCGAGTACATTTCTTAAAATTAATTTACGAATAAAAAGATGAAAATATAAACACGGATTAACGTCAAAGAAAAACCCCGGGCCAAAAAAAAATTTATTTTTGAGAGTGAAAAGCATATGTGGCAATAATTATCGAAATCTTCTGGTCCAGCAGCTTTACCTCCCCAAACGATTGCTGTCTATGCATAAATTCGTTGAAAACATTATCAGGATTTGTCTGCTGCCACGATCGAGCAGGAACAATCACAGGGTCCGTGAACGCGCTGCAGTATAGGTCCACGGAGATCTTCTCTATCTTCCATCCGTCTTCGACTTCTTTGTCCATTGCTTCGGTCATTAGTTTTTTCAGGATTTTTTTAAAATTCTTCTCGGGATCTTCCTTTTCAGGGTTTTTAAAATAAAAGCTGGTTATGTGTTCTTTAATTCCAAATTTTTTATTTTCTTTCATATGGCTTTCGACCTCCTCATAATATTTTTCCATGTTTGGACTTCTTTTGAAATAGTGCCGGGTGTTTCGAGCGCGGCGAACATCCTTTGATACTTACAGAAAACTTTTTTTGGACATCCTTAAAATTTGTGCAAAAAGAATTAATTGGTTTAGATATGGCGTAAGATAACGGTTTGTTATTTATAAATAGGAAATTAATTTTATTTAATAGAAACCAAAAGGTAAAACATTAAAATCATGATAATTATTCCCTTCTTCTGCACCGGCTCGTATTCTTTCGTCACATTTTTCGATAACACCCGAAAGTCTTTCGTCGGCCCAATCTTCCCCGGGTAGTGAAACTTCTTTTTGACCCCTTCCCTGTATACCAGCACCATTTCCTTGAACAACTCGTACTTGAACGCATTCCGCTTATCCAATGTCATCCCTCTTATTTTGGTTTTATGCCAGATTTTCCCGTCTTCCTTCTTCCTCATCTTTAACGCATACTGTTTTGGCCCCCCAGAAACATACTCCAATATTTCGCTATCGGAGTATTCTCGAGTCATCTCCCTTAAATATAGAAATATTTTTTTATAATTATTAGTTATTTACCCCAAAAATTTCCCCTCCTCCAATGGGCAATCGCCACGCGGGTGTGAAAATATCAAAGAGTCTAAATTAAAAAATTAAACAGATCTAATTATTTTGCGATTACCGGTGTCTCAATACAGTAATTTACACCCCTCCTGTTGGTAGACCCTCTCCATGTATTCATACAACTTTATCCTAGCAGCACTTGTGGTCCATAGTGATAAAACAATATTCGACACCTTATGCTCTTTGATAAATTCTGTCTTCTTTTGATAGACAACCCGCGACATCTCTTCGTTTATTTTTATTGGCCTTCTAATCTCAATTGTCTCATCTCTCCCGAGTTTCATCCATCTTTCCATGCTATTCACAATTTCCGTCGTCGAAAGAGTGTTTCGCATAGAAAATTTGCCCCATAAACTGTTCAACCCCTAAATTTCCAACCATTTACGAAAATAATATATTTCTTTACCAATTTTGCGATCATTCGCAACCCTGGGTTAAACACCATCTTTTCATAATCCAAGCAGATGTTATACTTTGCCCTGTACATAGCGATAAACTCTTTCTTTTCCTCCTTGGTCTTCACCTCCACGGGCCACCCCGATGCCTCCACTTTTACTTTCAAAAACATCCTGACATATACTTTGAACAGCTGAGTGTCAAACTGTTCGTAATGATATGCCCGATAGAATCCCGTAATCCTATATCCCAGCTCCAACGCTTTTCACAATTCGATGGAAGTGAAAGTCCCCCTCAATGCCCTCTGTTCTGGTGTGTGGGTGCATTTCTTCACATCTTTCGCCATCACAAATTCATTCTTGGCCCTTCTCGCACAAATGCCGCAGTTTGGGAAAAGCAGCATTCCATCAATATGCAGAGCAAGAAGAGGGTGGAGCAAATCTTTCGGGGGGATGACCTTCACCTTCAGCAAACCATCATAGGGAACATCATTGGGCACTGTCCAATTCACTTCGTATTTCCTGCTCACTATGATCTTTGGGACCCCTACAGGATATGGGGTATCTGAAAACACATATTTTCTCTAATTTATGTTCTTTTTGTTACCATAATTCACGAAGGGGTAAAGGCTGATGATGTCAAACATTGAAATTTCATCCCCTTCCGTCGCCTTCGCAAAAAGACAAAATGGCATTGTCCTTCCCCCCGCGTACGCTTCCCTAGGGTTTATAGGCCCCTTATCCGGCACACTCTCAAAGAACTTCTTTATCTCCCGGTTACGCTTCAACTCTTCTTTTACATCGCATTCCTATAAAATTTGGATAGACGAAAAAAAAAGATTCATTCTTACCCAAACTTCTCCAATAGTGAAATTTTGGCATGCTTCCCTCAAAATGTCCATCCTAATTTGTGTCCTTCTTAAATTCTCTCCCATGCATAAACCGTTCGGCCCCATCGTCCAAGGCAAAAAACACCTTGGGCACCCATGAAAAGCACACCCCTAAATCATCAACTTATTAGAGAAATTCTTTTAATTTTACCTGGAACTCTAGCAGTTTTTTCTCTGCTCCGATGACACAGTCCACTTTGAATCCTCCAAATTCAATCTCCCCTCCATTGCCCGCATGTCGCACTTTCACCCCTTTTCTTTGAGCTAGCCACTCAAAATACTTCACCGCTATTTTAGCCGGAATTTCAAAACGGCCGCCATCAGAATTTGCACGTCACTTTCACAATAAACCTTCAGCTGTTCCCCTTTAAATGTAAAATAAAAATAACAAAAGTGGGCTCTTCTTACCTAATTCGAATTCTGTCTCATAATTCTCATTATACCATCTCTCGAGCTTTTGACTTTCCTCCTCTTTCATGTCTTCTGGGCAGTAGTCATCCAAATTTGGCAGATGCGGTAGTCTTTTTCCAAAGTTGACATTTTTATTGTATTTGTGTGGGAAATACAATTTGGGCGGGATGCTCAGGCCCAATGTCTTTGGGAGATCTGCTAACTTGTTCTGACTAAGCATCCAAAAATCACGATAATACACCCTGCCCGCCTTGATCTGATAAATTTTCAAATCTGCCATCATCATTTCTGTGGCTACCCCTCTTTCTGTAAGCTCCTTTAGCACAAAATGGGAGTCAAATCTTCCCGCATAATGTGCGAATGCCACCGTCTCTCCCCGTTGGAAGTCCATAATCCAATCAACAAATTCGCTCATAGGATTAAAACCATCAGCCGTCGACCAAGTGAACATCTTCTGCCCTTTACATATTTCGCAGCTTCTTTCTTCTCCAACGCATTCGCTGCAAGTCATGGCCGCGCTGACGAGATTTGGCACGTGTTCCCCCTCCTCCACTGTTGTCTCCAGGTCGTAGGCCACAATTCGGTAGGCCTTCTGCGGTCGGACTTTGATCTTTTTGATGAAACACTGCCGACCCGGATGGTAAACTTTACAAAGCCGACAGAACTTTTCCCCGCAAATATGTTTGTTCCTCGTGTTGTGCGTCTCCCCGCATTTCCCACTTTTTTTATACTCTTTGCATGCCGTCTTCTTATGCGCCTTGAAGCATTCGGTGTTGTAGAAACTTCGGTTGCACTCCTCGCAACGAATCTCCCCACATATGTCCTCACAGGGGAACCCAAACCCCATCCGACAGCATTTCTTGCATCGCTCCTTACATTCGATTCGGTGTCTCTCAGGGCGATCATATGTCACTTCGCAAGCCACACAAAAATTTTTGACGCAAAAGAATTGAGTCACGGATTTGATCCCATCCCAATGGTCGCCATCTCTTATCACACACACTAGGTTTCTTTCGAGCCCCATCCCCTTTGAAAATCGGTTTGAGACCGGTTTTCTGAATAAATTATTTACATTTATTTTGAATTTTCTTTTACCATATCAAAGGCCACGACTTGAAAAAAAATCGGGGTGTTCCCTGTCCCAAAATTTTTGGACAATCTCAAGGTATTGGAGTCCGATCGTCTTTTTGTTCCCGTCTATCCCCGCTTTGTCCATCAATGCAAAAACTAAGTCTCGTTGTTTTCTTTCCGTTTTAGAAAAATCGTTCAATTTTTTGGCCTCACTAAATTTTCCCTTTGGAGTAGTAAGGCGACCCGATTCCTTGATTTGGACAAGAGGACAGAAAGACGCCATTTAAATCGTGAAGAGTGCTAAGTGAAATTTCTTTGGGGACGATAAAAATGTGAATTATAATAAGAGGTATTGATAGGCAGATAACAAAATGAAAAAAAGAGACGAATTTATTATTTCCATATTATTTTTGCAACATTGATTGGGACAAAAACATCAAAAAACAAATTCATAACACTTCTACGGACCACTGGGGTTTGGTACCATTCCAGTCGAAACATTTTTTGACCATGGAACAAATCCGGCGTTGAACAAAAGCGGACAAAATTGAATTGCAGTACAGAATCGGGCGCGTTTTTGGGGGCGGCATTGCATTGATTATTTCGCACAGTAACTCATGGGGAAGCGATAGTGGCATCTTGGGGGTCTATTTAAAAAAAATTTTAAACTAGTATTCGGTATTGGGAAGAATAAATATCTCTAACGATCTATAGTAGACCCAATTTCGTTTAACCATCTCTGCAACAAAACCGCAATATCAACGCTAGAAAACAAAAAGAGTGAAACAGTAAAAATAAAAGAACAGAATAAATCCGAGTGTTTCTTCATTTATTTTCATTTCCTCATAGTCCCGGTCTAAAGTAAGATTTTGCAACATCTAAAATAATTTAGGATTTTCATATTGTTTTTTTCCAAGTATTGGGGTCAAACCCAAATTCAAAAACAACAACAAATTTCAACAAAATTGATTTTCATTCATTGGGGAGGACGTCTTGGGTCTCTTGGGCGTCCCCGCCATTCTCTCAGCCTTCTTAATACTTCGAGCACCATTGGGGGGCTGCGTGGCACCGCTGGGGCAGGACGGTTCTGTTCAGCAGCATGAAAAGCTCGGTTCCCATCGCCAGCCTGAAATTCAAAACAAAAGAATTAAATGATTTGGGAAAAAATAAAAAAATTCTATTTTATTTTTGCGTAAAAACTGAAAAAATACCAGATGTGGTTGCGGAAGGAGTTGCCGGACCACCAGTCGCGCTGGCACCGGATGATTGGGACGGCCAAATGGTTCGTTTGCAAAAGCGTGTTGTGCTGGTTGAATAACTCGAAAAGGTCCATTCCCCTGCGCCTTAAAGACAAAAAACAGATAGAGACCATAAAAACGGCTGCAAATTTTTTTACTTGATTTGGTTGTGGAGGGAATTGTTGGCCAACCATTCTTGCTGGGTCCGGGTGGTTTGCGTGACCAAACGGTTCATTGGCGACTGCATGCGGTAGAACCGCGCGCGGCATTTCGGCAAAATGAGCATGGCCTTGGACAACAGGTGGCAATTGCGCGAGACGCGCTGGGCCTTGGACAACTGGCGGCATTTGGACGACACGAATTGGACCATGGACATCCAGCGGCATTTGGACGAGACGACCCGGACCATGAGCAACCGGCGGCATGTGGGCGACATGGCCTGGATTATGGACCGCCGGTGGCATGTGAACGACACGAACCGGACCATGGACCGCCGGTGGCATTAGCATGTGCTGGAAATAATGCAAAAGCGGATTCATTGAAAATTTTACATTAATGTTGTGCTAAACTATACCTCCCCAATTTGCGGTATGGCGCGCAACGGAATTGGGTGTTGTACGGACGCGGGCTGTGGACGAATTCTTGCCTGATGATTCGGGTCAATTCGGGGATGCGGTTGAAACTGTGCAAGAGGTTGTGGAAGCTGTGCGAGAATTTCCTGGATGAAAAAATTTGTTAAAGTTGCCATTATGAATATTTTCCAACAATATTTACTTAATACAATTTCCATAAGCTACCCTGAGAATTGGGAGATTCGGCGGAACAGGTGGCGGGATGATCAGCGGCTCGTCGTTCTCATCGGATTCGTAACCGCCGTCATTTTCGTCGTTGTGAAAATGACGCCCTAAAAAAGAAAAAAATCAGAAACGAAAATTTTCAAAACCCAACAATTTTCGTCTGGTCGATTTCCTTTAAAATTTATTTTTATTGTGGGAAAAGGAAGTAAATTCACCAATGATGACTGGGATGGCGTTGTTCTCCCGAAATGGCGGTGGTGATGATGGCGGTGATGATCGCGGTATTGGTTGTTTTGGTCCATATTTTGCCTCCAGAAATTCTGTTCTCCATTTGCTGCAATATAAAGAAACGTTATTCAAGAAAAAGGGATTAAAAAGGGAATTGTTATTAGTGAAAAATTACGCGAGTTCGGCCAGAGAATTCGGGTCATAAGGTATGTTGGGGTTGTACACGGCATTGGGACTCGAAAAATCCCCATATTCTCGGGACAAAAATGCAAATGTGCCGGGAGGGATGAAGGACATTTCTAAAAGAGGAAATTAAAACGCAAAAATGGGGGAAATGATGACAGCGGACTTGGTCATTGCGTCCTCCCATTTGGCTCCTCCTTCTGCCGTGGCATTTGTGGTCGGAAAATGATTGATGGGGAAATTTGCATACCGGGCAGTGCCCGGAGGGGCAACTTGCGCTCCCCCTCCCTCTCCCTTCGATCCTTCTGCGGTGAAATGAACCCCTTTCCCCGTGAATGGGTCGCCTTTTATGATCGACTGTCGCGTGCATAAAACTCGCGTCCTTCACGAGAGTTGCGTAATATTACGCAATGGTGCGCAGCGACTGTTGCGCAATGCTCTGCAAAATTGGCGTCTTTTCATAAAAACCATTTGCCGCCTTTGCAAAATAATTTTGAATGGCGAAAAAACTGTCATAAAAAGATTGACGCCATTCGCCGTTAATTGACTGACAGGTCAAAGCAATAAAAAATTTCTGAATGGCGGGAAAATTCCCGTTTGAATTTGCAAAAAGTGTGCGAGATAATGAAAGTGGTAGAGAAAGGAGAAAATGGGAAGCAAGAGAGGTGCCGCGCGTGGGGAAAAACGCGAGAGCAATGGAAGCGAGAGAGGGAAGAAAGGGAAGGGAACGGTGAAAAATGAGAGAGAAGGAAAGGAAAGGACGGAGAGAAAGATAGTGCAGCGGCGGCTGGCAGGAAGCAAAAGGGGAAATGAAGAGAGCAAAGGAAAAGGGGGGAGGGAAGAAAGGGAAGGGACCGGTGAAAATAAGAGAGAGAAGGAAAGGAAAAAGAAAAATTTAACATTCGCTCCAAAATTTGGGGCCAGATTCGTGGCCATATACTACTGATGGGAAGGAATTCATTATCGAAGATTGATCTTTTTTGTTAAAAAAAACTGCTCACAAGCTAAAAAAATGAAAAAAATTAACTCGGTGGCGCTTATTGGTACCGCAGGAAGCCATATGGCTTAGGTATATTTCTCAAAACTTATCTCAAAAATTCCACAAAATGGTTTTTGAAAAGTTATGCTCACTAATAATTCTCCGGCGGCGCTTCTCGGCACAAGAAAAATTGGGTAATAGTTCAGTTTGACCCCCCCCCCCCCATTTTTCAAAAAAATTTTTTTTTTAATTTTCAAAGTCATAAAAACATGTTCTAGCGGGTTTTCGGGGTCGCTGATCACGAATATGACCTCCATTAGGTCCAATTCCGAACCCCGGACCCTAATCGAACAGAAAGTCGAAAACTCAAATTTTTTAAAATTTGATTTTTAGGCCAAAAAAGGTATAAAATAGCCTTAGATAATTTAAATAAGCTTTTTTCTTGTGTTTCATTTATTAAAATCCTTATAAGTTCGAAAAATCAAATTTTAAAAAATTTGATTTTTCGACTTTCTGTTCGAATTCGGGTCCGGGGTTCGGAATTGGACCTAATGGAGGTTATATTCGTGATCAGCGACCCCGAAACCCCCTAGAACTTGTTTTTATGACTGAAAAATAAAATTTTTTTTTTTTGAAAAATGAGGGGGTCAAAACCGTAAAAATGGACACTTTTAGTCAAACACATCTCATAAATCAATCAAAAAAAATTCCCCGGCGGCGCTTATGGGCACCGCAGAATCGTTACCGAAAAATTGATAATTTGGTCAAAAACCCTGATCGTAAAGGAAAATCAAAAAATTTTTTTAAAAAATTTCCTCGGCGGCGCTTTTCGGCACCACAGAAGACTGATTACCGAAATTCAGAAACTGGGTTTTTATCACCATTTTTCTTACTTGGTCCGCGTGTTTGCGCCAATATTTGATTGGTTCTGGGTCGCGCTTGAGCATGCTGGCAAGTTTGACTTTCACATCTTTTATGGTGCAATCCGTAAATTGATCCATTTTTGTTTGCTCAAAATCTTCGTCCGTTGTCTCGTTTCCCTCCTCAGACTCTTGACTTTGCTGTTGTTCTTCTTCATCTGATCAGCTTTCGTCCCGCTCTTCCTACATGTAGGGAAAAATGGAAAAATTGGAATTAATTTTAAAATTATCCATCGAATTTTGTTCAAATATCTTAGACAGGCACCACCAAACAATGAACCCATTTAAATGTTAAAATGACTAAAAAAACTTTCAATTTTGGAAAAAATTTTATGAATTTTTTGAGGTTAATAATATCCATTCCATAACTAGGGAGCGGATTTATATGCACCAAAAAAACCAAATATACGCATAAAATATGCTCGAAAAAGTAAATTAAAAAACTCAAAATTTTTCATATAGTGACAAACCATACATTTGAGGGCATGCATATTATTATTATTTTTTATATATAAAAACCTATAGAAATTTTTTTTATTTTTGGGATACTTTTTTCAAAAATTTTTAAAAGTTGTTTTTAGGAATGTAAATCTGAAATTTTAGCAAAAAACGCAAAATATGCATGAAAATATGCACCAAAAACACCAGATATGCAACCAAATGTGCAGTATGCGTAAAATCCCCAAATATGTATGCAAAATATACATGAAAAAAGTTATCATAGAAGCTTCAAACCAAGTTAAAAATACGTTTTTTGTACTTATTAGTACATTGCATATTAGCAAAAAAGGTAAGCATTTGCATACAAACCCGGTCCCTAATGATAACTTACCTTTCGTTTTCTTGCATGTTCCGCCAATTCTTTTTGTCTTTTGTCAGAAGCATGCGGCATTTTTGAAGAATAGGTATACTTTATTTTTTTTCCTTCAAATAAGTTATTTGTAACATTATTATTTTTTAATTTGAATGTAATAAAATTTTATGTATGGATCGAATTACTTCTTTAGCCTAATCGGAGACTTAATGTTGGCTGTTTCCCGGATTGTGTTCCTCTCCCAGGAAAAAGTCCCATCACCGCCTTCTTCGCCCAAATTTATCATCAAAAAATTTTGACACATACAAATCGATTTGATGTAAATGCGCCTTTTGAAAGGCCATTTGCAGTAGGATTGCCACCCCGAAAAATAGGGGTTTGAGGTGGAAATTCCCCGACTAAATTTGTCGGGGGTGGCTGGAGAAATTTAAAAAATGTCGGTGTGTCCGGGTTTCTTCGGGGTAAAATTTTCATAAAAAGTCGGTAAAAAGATAAAAAAAATTCAGAACAAAAAAGTCTTAAAAACTCATTTAAAGACACTTCCATCTTATTTGAAGTGCAATTGACGACTTTTGTAATACCCCGAAAATGTCGGGGTGCAACCCTAATTTGCAGCAAAACAATTTTATAGGACGATATCCACCAGGGATGGCGACGATACAGATTTTCTGATTCTGATGTTTTTTGGACCGGAATTCCAATTTCCGATAAAAATTTGGGGCATCGGAATTCCGGTTTCGATATTTTTGGGGAAAAATCGGAAAAAGGGGGAATTAATTTTTCAATTTTCTCAAAATTGGACCCAAAATCAAGGGTCCGGGTCAGTTCGGCGCAGACGGTTCGGCGCAGCCGGTTCGGCGCAGGTTTTTCGGCGCAAGGCTCTTTCGGCGCAAGTTTTTTCGGCGCAGGAATCTTTCGGCGCAGCCAGTTCGGCGCACGTTGGAAAATGGACTTTTCGGCGCAAAACTTTAAGTTGCAAAACATAATAAATTTTATTTTTTTTCTTCTTTATGTATATTCTTTGGTGGGGAAGGAAAAAAAAATTGCTTAAGCAGTATGAACGTCATCGTAGAAGCTTGAAACCAGTAGAAAATGTTTCTTTCGCGCACACCTCAACGTGTCAAGTGCCCAAAAACCCCATCCCTTGTAATATAAATGCAAAAGAATTTTTTTTAGAAAAAATGTAATTTTTTTTTGCGCAAATCAGTATGTATTCGCCACGACAGTCGTTCTTTCGTTCGCATCTCAAAATTGTATGTCATTGTTAACGTTAAAAGTGTCCAAGACGTAGCAAACACATACAAAGAAAAGAATTTTTAAATTATTGCGCCGAAAAGTCCATTTTATAACGTGCGCCGAACCGGCTGAGCCGAAAGATCCTGCGCCGAAAAACCTGCGCCGAACCGTGCGCCGAACCGTCCGCGCCGAACAGGGCGGTTCCCCAAAATCAACCATTTTTGGTCAAAATCTGTGACCAAAATTCTAAAATTTCCCGCGATGGTGCCTATCGGCACCACTTCCCCCAGCTTCTTTGAATTTTTAAAGCCGAAAACCCATAATTCTGTCTCTACAAATTAGGTGATTCAAAAGCACTTGTTATATTTAAATTGTAAGATTTAGAAAAAAATTATAGCTTCTCAAAGTTAAATAGGGGCAAATTAGGGTTAAAAAACAAGTCTGGGTAAAAAAAAAGTTGGGTGTCGTCCTTCCCGGACGACGGACGATTCTGTTTTTTTGTGTTATAAGTATAAGGACTGTCTAACTTAACGCTGTCAAAACAGGGTTAAAAACGAGTTGGGGTAAAAACGAATTTGCCAAAAATGAATGTCTTTTTACCTCCTTCCAACACACATTAAGTAATTTTAATTGTTCATCATTTATAGTAAGGATTCAATAAGTTTTAACGCGTTTTACGGATCAGTAATATTCACTAAAATTATCCCACTTAAAAAAAGTATGGACACAGGTTTTCTCCTCTCATCTAAGGATGAGCAAAAATAAAAAATAAATAAAGTAGTGTCACAGCTGAAATCGTGAGCGCAGACAGCGCTAGTTTCAGCGGAAAAAAGTAACACAATGCCACGCCAATTTTATGAATAAAATAAATAAAAACTAAATAAAAAGTCAGAGAGACGCAGAACGCAACTTTATTTATTTTTTATTTTTGCTCATCCTTCTTACTCCAATCATCCTGAAAAAGGCATGAAAATAGGCACATAAATTTTTAGAATGCACATTTTTCTTGCCGTTTTAAAGCTAAAAAAAATTTAAAGCAAATTTTTTCATATAGAAAAACTTTTTTTTCCCATCACAGAATATAAGCGAAATAAATATAAAGATGTTTGAAAATTAAAAAAATGAAAAGAATTTTTTTTTGAGAAGAAAATTATGGATAAAAAAATTAAATTTTATGAGGCAAATTTTGTAAACTTTTCTATTCTTAGGAGTATACTTTTTCAAATTTGAAAATTAATTTTTAGGGGTCTATTTTTTCATTTTTATGGCATTTTTCTTAGGGAATTTTTAAAAATTCTGAAAAACAACACCCAAAAATGCAAAAAAGGCACCAAAATGGCAAAATACCAAAAAAGGCATTTAAGGCACGAAAATCCAGAAAAAGGAATTATAAAAGTCATCGTAGAAGCCTCAGACCAAATGGAAAATGCGTTCTTTATGCTTAATATAACGAAACTAGTGCGCAGACAAAAAAAAGGTTTTTGCCTCAAAATCCGAGCCCTAGTTATAACTTAAAATGGAAAATTTTCATTCTCCATGTTCCTTTTTTAATTCTTTTTGAATTTTATTTGCTTGCTTTTTACTTTTTGCAGAAAATTTAAATAACTACTGCACATTTTCTTTTCTAACCAATGGCCAATTTGCAGAAGATGAGTGATGCCGACCGATTGGTACTGTGCCGTCGTTATTTTCACCTTGGCTTTGCCTGTCTCCCATTTTTGTGGGCTGTAAATGCCATTTGGTTTTATCGGTTTGTTACTTATTTTTTTTTTTTTAGATTTTTTGTTTCTGTGGCCTATTTTTTTTTCATCTAAAGGTGCAAAAATTTCGTACAAAAAGTGTTGTATACATAAAGGGAGGAAAAATTTGTGCCAAAGTTTTTTCATATCTTGGCCTTAAAGAAGACACTAAAACAGGAAAATGTGGCCAATTTCTCGGGGAAGTTTGATTTAAAAAAAAACTAAATTTGATTCTTGAAAAAGGTGTCCAACTTTTTTTTGTCTATCGTAGTGAAAATTTTCTATTTGATGAAATTTAAAAAGGATCTCCTTGAACACTGGCGAATTGAGGTAAATTCTTTGAAAAATTCGATTTTTTAGTTATTCTGCCTACCCTCCCTTCATTTTTTCAAAATTGACCCCCCCCCCTTTTTTTGTTAATTAATGGGCGTTGCATTTTCCTTCAAGATTTTTTCTTTATTTTTTAGATACGCATTCTCTTCCTCGTCCTCTGAAAATGTGGCGCCACAAATTCGTCGCTATGTCTGTTGGTCGGCGCTTTGTGTTGGGCTTTGCTCTTAACACGTCGGCGGCATCAAGTTTAGCAGAACAAAAAAAGAAAAAGTTAGTTTCTCTTTTTGGATTGAAGCACTAATTTTGAAAATGTTTAAAACATTTTTTTTTTCTTTATATATATTTTTCTGTGGTATTTAAGGTTGTTGATTATGAACATAAAGGGCATAGCCAAGGGAGTGGGGTGTCTAGTCCCTACCCCTTCCCAAAATCGGGAAATATTTAAAGAAAAACTTTGGCATTTTTATCACTTCCAATATTCCCCGGCGTTTCCTTTAACAGACACTTCCTCACTCACAAATCAGATTTTTAAGAAATAGCGTTTTTGAATGAAATACATCGCTAGAATTGATTTTTTTTTTTTTTTTTGCGTTGCTATACCGCCTCCCCTCCCCGGGTTACCCGACATTTGCGGACTGCTTTTTTAATTATTATCAACAAAAATTTTCTCAAGCAATGCTAATTCTTTTCGAATTTAATCATCCCAATGAATTACCCCGCGACGTTTCTAGCAAAAGTTACAGCCCACTTAAACTTGGTACTGTAATAGCAAAAGTAAATGAATTGACGATTAATTTTTTGCCATAACACCGCACACTCGACTACGGCGGCCAGTAGGTGGGGCGCCGCTCGCTCGCTCCGGGTTGCTCGCGCCTTTCCCTTCGGCCCGACCTTAACCAGGCGCTCGCAACCCTCCGCTCGCTCGGGCGCGCCATTACTTGCTCCGTCTTCGCATGCTCGTTAAGGCGGGCGCTACGCATCTCAAAAAACAAATCCTAATTAAAACAAGGCCATTTAATTACCATGTTTCTTGAGCTGTAACTTTTGTTAGAAGCGTCGCCCTTTTAATTAAATGCTTGTTAAGCAATTCATGGTTTGTTAACATATTAGGGTAATAAAATAAAAACATTTGTTAAGTTTTGTTGTTTAATATATTTGAAAACAAAAAATAGGATTCCACCTGTAAAATTCATTGTCTGCAAATGTCGGGTTTAAAAATCCGCAAATGTCGCGACACTTCCCCCCCCCCCCTCTCGCTCGAAATTAAATGGTTTTGTTACAAATATTCCCATTTTTAAATGTGTCTTTTCGTGTGATGCTTTTTACTAGTAATTGTTTTTTTTTTGCACTAGAATCGCTTTTAATTGTTTTATGCTTAATTTTATATTCCCCGCCAACAGGTTGGCTTCTCTTCTACAACATTCAGCGGAGCAAAGGACAGTACGAGTGGTTGGAGCAGATCACTTTGCTGATCCCGTTGGGCTATGTCTGATCATAAAGCACTAAATGGAATTGCAATTTCAATCATATCAACTGTAATTGTTTTCAAATCTCGTTTATTAATATTTAAAATGATTATAAAAATGGTGGGCCAAATAAAAAAACTGTTTTACTTTCTTATAGCAGACAGGAAAAAACTATATTAAATATTTAAAACCCAGGGGAGAAAAAGCGCATTCACACCCGGGTTAAAAAATGTTCTAGGCCCTCGCGAATCTGTTCCATGATATTTTGAATTAGGGTTGAAACCCCGAGTCCGGGGAAGAGAAATTCGGTGAACGCAATGTCGGAGACGGGGAAGAGAAAATTGTTGGGGTATAAAAAATTTTCAAATTCCAATAAATTGAGTGTCCAAAGGTATTTCACCAGACATTCGCTTTGATAATTTTTAGAATTAATTCTGATTTTTTTCCGATTTTCCAAGAATATCGTAACTAATGTTATTTTCTCTTTCAGAAAATGCCATTCTTTAGGGTGTATATTTTCCCGGTCCCCGACTCGGGGAATAGGGTCGGGGTACGGGGGATGCAGGGAAGACTAGGGAATTCACCGAAAAAGAGCCAAGAATTGCGGCGACGGGGTCGGCGTTTCAACCCTATTTTGAAGTTGGATTTAAGTTCACACATTACTGATTAGAACAAGTCGAATTATTTAAATATTTTTTCATTTTCTTTAATTTTTACAAGTTGGACGGTTAAGTCCCAAGCCATTTTTCCATTTCAGTACCCGGTCAGTAACTCTTCAGGGAATGGTTTCCGGAAATTTTTTTTGCGGATTCTTACTTTATAGACCGAGAGGAGTCGATTGATATATAATTTGTTCGATTTGGAGTCTGGGCCCTATGAACCATATTTACCAATCCACGAAATGTCGACTCAGCCAAAAATCCACGAAATGTCGACTCCATAAAATGTCGACTCGGCCAAAAACCGAATACTTTCGAATAATTTAATCGCCGCGAGGTTCGATGTTCGAAATAAATGTCTCATTGGGTTCGAAAAAAATGGGAATGACTTTTTGAACATAAGTTTAGGGTGAGTCGACAAAAAGTCGAGTCGACATTTCGTGGATTTCTGGCTTAGTCGACATTTCGTGGAGTCGACATTTCGTGGGGAGGCGAAAATTAATGGTACCAAGGAAATTTCTTGGCATATATATTTTTCTTTGTTCAAGTTCAAATCACAGCATTATTCCCCGTCGTTGCCGTCCCTGTGTCTGCCGTCCGCTGCTTCTTTTCCGCCATCCCTTGCTCCTCCTCCATTTTTTCCACACTATTTGCTCTTTCCACGTTGTCGATGTCTCGTTTTTCTTCAGCAGTTAACATTGTCTCTGCTGCTGCGCCGCCCCGTCTTCGCCGTCTGCTGCCAATCTCTCGTTTAACCGCAGGCGCTCCGCTCGTCTGACCACAACAATTTGTCGCTTCGCCGGCGGCACAGCATTTTACCACCGCCCAAGGACGTATCCACAGGATTGGGTCTGGGGGGGGGGAAGTCAATTTTTTAGAAGTGTACTGATTTTTTCCGATTTTTTTCCCTTACCGAGGTGGGTCTTGGGGTGGGTGGTACGTACCCCGTGTACCGCCCCCCCCCCTGGATACGTCCCTGCCACCGCCTGCGCCTTTCTCTGCTGCTGCGGTTGTCCATTTTGATTATTCGTGCCGCGTTCGCCCGCAGGGTCGCCCATTTCGTTCATCGGCCTTCGTACGCTCGTGAAGGGAAATGAGCTAAAAAAATACATATTTTTTAACTAATGAAACACAGTGAATAATTAAATGTGAAGCAAAATACTTACAGGCCAAATTAAAAAAAAATACATAATCAAGTCGAAGTGAAAATTGGTGCTCCGAATAAAAGTTGGCAACTTCAATCGCTGACACTGTGCCGCCGAGAGAAGCGGCGATCGCTTCGAAACCTTTCCCTTCTGACATAAATGCATAAATGGAGGATTTTTGATAAACAACTAAAATTTATTTTATTTTTTTAATTGGGCTTTTTAAACTGGCGTTTAATACGGCTGTTCCCGAGTGGACCCAACAAATACTATAAAATATTTTAAGATAGCCCGTCCAAAAATGTCTAAAACGAATTTTACATGTTTTTTAAATTTTCATAATTTGTAAAAGCCAAAATTTTTACAAGAAGCTTTCAAAAGAATGTAAATGTGCCCAATTTTGTCCCAAAACGGCAATGCGGAAGATAATTTTAAAAATTTTGAGGGGTACTAAGTAGTGTGCGGCACGGTATCGGGATACCGCGGTATTTTTCGGTATACCGTTCGGTATTTTGATACCGTTCGGGATACCGACCGAAATATTTTGGGGATTTCGGTATTTTTTCGGTATCGGTATTTTTCGGTATATACCGTTCGGGATACCGACCGAAAAATCCTAAATACCGCGGTATTTTTCGGTATTTCGGTATTAATTTGCACTAGTAATAAATAGACATTTGATTACAAAATGGTGAAAAGAAAGTTGGAAAAATGATAAAATATTATAAATTTTTTAACTGTATCGATATTTATTTGTAATCTTCGGACAATCCACCAATCTTTTCTCAAAAAAATGGGAATTTAAAAAAAAGACTTAAAATTGACCATTTTTGGAGAAAACCTGTAAACAAATAGACCATAAATTTTCAAAATTTCCCCCGGCGGCGCCTGACGGCACCACCAGCAGACCTCCTTTCGTGAAAGTTTTTCTCAAAATTTTCTCTAAAATCTAAAAAATTGGTGATTTTTTGTGCAAAATCTGTTACCAAAATAAAGCCAATTTTCAAAATTCTTTCCGGTAGCGCCTGTCGACAGTGTCGGGGTCCTTTTGGCGCCCACGTTCGGCGCTAGACTCATTCCCTGTATAAGAATAAAACACCCCAGTTTCAAGCTTCTCTGCTAATTTGAGACTTTCTAGCGAGTGTTACGGGGGGTGTGTGGTATCATTTGATAGGATTTTGGAATGGCTATCAGGGAAAACTATCGCCATTCCAATCGGTCAAAAATTGTTTGAACTGTGTTCGAAAAAGAAGCGAAAAAATGCCCAAAAATTTGACCTCCTTTTTTGTATTGCTTTTTGCATACCTTAAACACAAGCAAATCTAAAAATGAACCCTTTTCGACACATCTACAGACTATGGGCTTTCTAATGATACTAAAATTGTAATGGTCCGGGTTCGGGAAGTGCCCTAAAAAGGGATCACAAGGAATTTTTTGGGTCTTTTTTCGCAAAAGGATGAATAAATGACTATAATCAAATAAAGGCAATGGACAACGGTGGCAGTGGTGTAATGGTTAGTGCGTTTGCTTTCTTTTCCCGCTTGGTCAAGTGGGGTTCGAACCCAACCACAAATTTAATTATTTCCTTTTTCTTTTAAATTGTAATAACATTTCTCTTTTTCTGTCTGTTGCCTGTTCTAATTACTCATCTTTTCTTACTCATTCAAAGTCAATAAATATTCGTTGAATTTTTTAAAATTCATTTTTTTAGCTATATTCTTTTTTATTCAAATATTGATATTAATTGTTTTTTTATATCTGATTATCATTAATGCCTTCAAAACGTTCATTGACTGGAAGAAAGGACAAAGAACTTAGCCGTGCATCGACTTCGCAATCTCGGATTAATAAAAATTTGAATCAAGCAGGGGCGGACAATCCATCATCGCCAACAATATCGGCAACCAAACGGCACAAATTGGACCAACCATGTTCATCTTCAATGGCTGCTTTGGCCCAAGCTCAAATGGAGCAGGGGCGAATTGACACTTTGTCGAATGAAAGCCAATCAGAATATGAATGCTTTTTTGTCGAAACACAATTTTTTCTTTCGTTGTTTATACTTGAAATTTTCTTAAGGATCAGGAAAAAATGTTGGCGGCCGACCAGCAAAAAAGACCCGAGGCCCAGGACTAAAGAACAACCCCAAGACTAAAGGAACTGTAGTCACCCCTTTGTTTGCTGACAGTCCGTCCGGCAGGGGCGAAGGTGGCGTTAATGCAAGACGAATTGAGGTGTAGTTTTAAATTTTTTTTTGCCTTCCTTTTTAATTTTCTTTTGTTCAGTTGCGTACCAAACATATTCGAGAAATTGAAAATGGGCTTTACAAAGTGCTTTCTGAGTATTCAAAGCGCCCTTGGCCTTTACAGAATCAGGGTGGCGTTAAATTATTTAGAGTTTAAAATTTAATTATTTATGAAGCTAAACGCAACTGGACTCGCTGCAGGGGCGACTGTGAATGTTCATCTGCTACTCAATGCCAACAAAATGCGCAGGCTTACCTCGCCGCTGCCAAATACGATAGAGAATTTACCCCAAAGAAGACTATGCCGCAAAAGTTGACTAAGATTCTCAAACAATGCCATCATAAGCATGCTTGCGCTTCGGCAGGGGCGCATCATCGAGTACAAAAGATAATTTTTCCTGTTTCATCTTATTTTTCAGGTTGACTATTATGATAGTGGACAATTTGGTGACGCGAATTGTGAGCATTGTGTTGCGGTTTGGTTAACAAGTGAGGCGAATGCCATACGGAAGCAAGGGCGCATGTCCCCGTGTTGCGCCAATGGACAATGTCACACTGAGCAAATGAAGACGGAGTTTGACGAACTTCAGCACCCTCCACAAATGATGAAAGATTTGGTCGGAGCACTAGATGACCGTATTCGCGACGAGTTTCTCGACAATACGATGCCGCTAAACAACACTTTTGCGTTTGCATCCGTCCACAGTGAGAAAGCGCCGGCTGACCAAATGGCGGGTCGGATGGACACCGTTAAATATAATGGCACAAAACAATTTTGCTGTTTTTTATAAATTTTTATTTTAAGGCGAGTTTTCGTTTATGCTCAGCGACCTTATCTCTCCGCAGGGGCGTCGTCCGACTTTTGCTCAAGTGTACACATTAATGCCAGAGGAAGCATCGAAGCTACGTTCTGAAAATATTACCAAAGCGTTGACTAAAAAAATTCGAAACGAGATTCTTGAAAAGTTAGAGCAACTGATGCGTGAAAACCCTTATGGACAAACTTTCATGACTGCAGGGGCGAAACTTGCGGAGGCAACGGAACGAAATGGCGGAATTGTGCCACATTTTCAGGTATTTGCATTATCAAATGTTGCACAAACCTAAAGTTAAGGTCGTGTTAATGACAAATCGTGATTTGAAAATGGATGCACTTAGTAACCGGACTGATTGTACCGTTATCGCTCGTGTCGATGCTCCTACTGCACAACAAGTGGCTGTCATCTGGGTTCAAGAGGATGGTCTTGCTCCAGAAGTTAATGGTAAACATTTAATTTCCTGCCTTTTTTATTTAGTTTTTAAGGCTTTTGGCTGAGCGACAAGGCAGGAAAAATGAGGGAGTTGAAGAGCGGTATGCCACAACTTGACCCGTGTTGTTTTCCGTTACTGTATCCTAAAGCCACTGCAGGATGGCGTTGGTTTATGAAGAAGACAGGGATGCAGGGGCGCTCAGTATTTAAATCAATATTTTTTCTTCACACTTAGTAGGTTGTATTATTAAGTCTGCCGCTGCTTCTTCTGCCGAAATGCCTTCAACCACGACTTGCATTCTAGATGAGAATGCTCATAATGACATTCCAAATGACAATGCTAATGTCGAAGAGCCACTAATTGACGAAATAGCGACCCAATTTGACCTAGAGACTGACCTTGAGAACGAACAGGGGCGCCAATTTGAAAATGATGTATTAAGTCTTTTCTTTCTCGTGTTTTTTTACAAGTTTTAAGGCAATGATTACTCCGCTTGACTCTGTTTTGGAACCTGTTTTCGGCGCTCCTAAGAAGAAACGAGAGCTTGGCGTGAGAAAGCCCGGACCTTTGGAAAACATTTCAGAGCGACAGTTTTACCGCTATCGTTTTGCAATGCGCGAAAACAGTAGGGACGCCTTCCATTGGATTTGGTTTGCTCGCCGTCTGGCTGAGTATTTCGTTATCGCCGTGCTCAACCGCATTGAACGCAATGAAATGGACCATATTAAGGCAATTCAGCAAAAGAAGAATTACCGCCAAACTCTTGCTCGCGATTATATCAAAGCCATTGAGCAAGGACTACAGCAGCAGGGGCGTAATGCCAAATTGGGAAGCGTCTTTTTAATGCCTCATACCTTTGCTGGATCAAGGCAGTACTTCCAACAGAAATATGCTGATTTAATGACTGTTGTTCGTCATTTGGGAAATCCAACATGGTGTTAGAGCAATTTATAAATTTTCCTTTATAATTTTTTTAAGGTTCGTCACATTCACAGGGAACCCAAGCTGGCCGGAACTTAAAGAGGCTTTGCAGGGGCGACAACAATACACACACCGTGCGGACATTGTTTGTAGAATATTTATGTGCAAGGCTGCTGAGTTTATTCGTGATTTAGTGGAGAAAAGTGTGCTTGGAAAACTGGCTGGATGGTGTTATAGCGTTGAGCATCAGAAGCGGGGTCTTTTATATTTAACTTTTTGACCATATTCTATCTTCAGGAATGCCACACATTCACATGCTTCTCATTCTCGAGGAGCAGGGGCAAATAAAGACCCCCGAAATGGTTGATCAATTTGTGTGCGCAAGAATACCCGCGCTTCCCCCTATGGAGGATGTGTCTTCGGAAGCTAGCCAACAACGGCGTTTATGGCACTACGTTACAACAATGATGTTGCACAACTGCAACTCGGCTTGCCTTGAGGTTGATGAGCAGGGGCGACCAAGATGCCGCAAACATTTCCCTAAACCATATTCGGATTTGACGGAACTTTCGGGTCGCTATTATTACCATTTATGGACAAATATTCACCTTTATATTTGTGTTAAGAAGTGCGTTATACTAATTACGTGCGGTTGTCGGCGGACGTTATTGATGGCAGTTTACGACCAAAGGCTCAAACTGATCAGACCATCCCAGATTTTCAACCGGACGATCATTTTCTTCCCGAAGATGACCCAGAGCGTGACTGGAATGAAGTTTGTTACAAACGAATTCCAACTGAATGGCGTGGAAAGTCGTCTAAGGAGCCCCAAAGACTCTATGTACTATTGGTTACTGATAAATAGTGTATTATATAATATTAACTTTTAAGGAAGCTTGCGGCATGCCCTATATGAAAAGCAACAAACGAGGCAGGGGCGTTTCTATTCTCGATGATAGCAGAGTGATACCTTACAACCCATTTTTGCTTCTCAAATATGGTTGCCACATAAATATAGAATATGTGTTTGGTCAAAAAGCATGCAAATACATTTTTAAATATATGCTTAAAGGTAAAAAAAAAACCGTTTGTCGGGGTACTTAAATTTATTCAGGTTTTGAGAAAGCATTTGTGAAAGTTGTGCAACCTCGCCGGGCCGCTGCCTCGGCTAATGAAGAAGTTTATGACTATGACGAAGTTGCGGCTACATTCAAAGTCCGTTATATGACCTCAATGGAGGCGTATTTGCGACTTCATTCCTACCGAATTGTGTCATTATCACATCAAATATACCAACTTTCAATTCATGATGAGCTTGGGCAAATGATTGTTGTCGAAGAAGGTCATGAGGAGCAGGGGCGAAGAAGCCTTGAGGCAAACACTCGATTGACCGCATTTTTTTCGTTGTGCACAAATGACCCAAATGCAGCTGATCTAACCTATGCCCGTGTGCCATACTATTATTAGTGGGTTAAAATGATTTTTTTTCTTTCATTTAGTTTTTGTTTAGTTGGAATCAAAAGAAACGTGATTGGCTTAAACGAAAACGTCCACTTGCTGAAGGAGCAGGGGCGCGTATGTTAGTTCGTGTCTACACCGTTTCTCCCAAGCGGCATGAATTGTTTGCGATAAGGTCAGAATGAACATTGTCAATTCATACTAATATTTTTTTATTAGAGCCCTTTTGTTGGTTAGAAAAGGCCCAAAAAGTTTCGTTGATTTGCGCACAGTTATTGGACAAGTATTTGAGACATTTACTGAAGCGGCAATCCACCTGCGGCTGTTGGAGGATGACCACATTTTCGCAGGGGCGATGCGAGATGCATGTGCCGATAAAATGGACCTCAACAAGCTTCAGCACTATTTTGCGTTGTTGATTGTCCATGGCCGTCCTTCAAATCCGCAAAAACTCTTTGAGGACTTTGTTGATGAGATGCGGCCTCACCGATCTGGGGTTGACGATGCTGATCAATTGCGCTCCTTTGCAATTCGTAGGGGCGAAGTCATGCGCAATTTGGAATATTATTTCAATTGCATGGATACCTCATCCAGGCAAATAATTTTTTATTTTTGTCCTTACTTAATAATTATAGCGAAATTGGTCTTCTTGGACTGCCTACCGATTATTCCTTTGCACAACAATCCGCTGTTTTAAGTGAAGCGCGTTTATTGGCGGATTTTTTTGGTGTTGAGCATTTCAAACAATGGACACCAGCTCAGTTGGTGGTCAATCAGATTAGAAGACTTACCAAAGATCAACGCGCAGCTTTTGATCAAATTTCCAGTTCAATTAACTGCAAAGGCGAACACCGGTGTTTCTTTGTAGAGGGTGCAGGCGGATGCGGTATGAAATCTGTTTTAAACTGAATGTTAACTGTTTAACAGGTAAAACATATTTGTACAATTCGCTGATTCGTTGGTGTCTAGCCGGAAAGCCAGAAGTTACTGACAAAACTGAAAATTACCAGCAGGGGCGAACGGTATGTTACTGCAATTTTTGGCAGTAATTATTTTTTTAGCTCTGTAACGGCTCTGTAATTTCGGCGGCTAGCACAGGAATCGCTGCATTGTTACTAATTGGGGCGGAACGGTACATCGGCAGTTTTCAGTGCCTAATGATATTGATGATGATTCGCCAGCAAAAATTGCTTTTGAATCTGCAAGGGCGAAACAGCTGCGCGCTGTTGAACTGATCATCATTGATGTTACTTATTGCTCTTTGAACCAAAACAGTTCGTTTTTTAGGAAATAAGCATGCTAAACAAGAAGGTTTTGCGTTACGTCGACCGTCTCCTGAGAGATGTTTGTGCTGTGGAGAAACCATTTGGTGGAAAAGTGGTAGTTCTCGGCGGAGATTGGAGACAGTTGACGCCTGTTGTTCAACATGGCTCGCGTGAAGACCAAGTGAATGAAAGTATTAAAATGGACGCCCTTTTCCGAGAATATTTCCAACAACTCAGGTTTTCAATTGGTGCTAGGTCGTCTCGTAAATTCCGCCACTATGGGCGTTTCGTAAATCCGCCATATTTTGCGATTTTCCGAACATAATTGGTCATAACTTTGCTTCAAAGCTAGCAAATTAAATAAGCTTGGTATCATCCGATAGCTTTTGGATAGCTCTATTTATCTACTAAATTCCAAAAAATTTGAATAAGTTTTAAAAAAAATATAGCCAAAAATAAATTTATTTTTCATTCTTATAGACATAATTTTCGTAAAACTTAATCAAACTTTTTGAAATTTAAAAGGTTAGTAGAGCTAAATAATAGCTATCGGGCCATACCAAGATTATTAAATTTGGTTGCCTTTAAGCAAAGTCATGATCGATTATGTTCGGAAAACAAGTGAAAAATGGCGGATTTACAAAACGCCCATAGTGGCGGAATTTACGAAACGACTCAACGTTTTCAATTGCTCAGAAACCTATTCTGTTTCTTATTTAGCTTAAAACAAAATATGAGAGTTGTTTCGGACCAGACAGCCTTCCGCGATTGGCTAAATAACATTGGTAATGGCGTTTTCCAAGCAGGGGCGGATTGGCAACATTCCTGCCTAAATATCCCAAAGGAAATGATCGCACCCAGTTTGGAGTCTATCATCGATTTTTGTTTTCCGCATGCACTGTTTAATGACCCAAATCGTCATTCAAATATCATCAAGGATTCCGCAATTTTGTGCCCTACAAACATCGATGTGCAGCGAATTAACGACCTTGCAATAAATCGACTAGCAGGGGCGCCTGTATTATACGAGTCTATTGATTCGCCACTTGATAATCAAGAGGAATTTGGAACATTCCGCTCTGACTTTAACCTAGAGGTCATTCACAATGAATTACCTTCTGGAATGCCACCGCATAAACTGATTTTAAAGGTATTTATTTTACTAACTATTAACTATTTATTTGTATTTTTCATTAGGCAGGGGCGCCCGTTATGCTTGTCCGAAACCTGGATATAACATGTGGACTTTGTAACGGAACGCGTTTGCAAGTAAAAGCTATGTCAGATGAAAATTTGCATTGCCGCATACTAACGGGCTCTCGTGAAGGACAAGACTTCCTAATTCCGCGTGTTAAATTTGAATATGGGCAGGGGCGTCATCATCGAGGGTTGCGTTTCCGTCGTATACAATTTCCCGTTCGTCCATGTTTCGCGATGACGGTTAATAAGGTTGAGTGTGTTTATATTTTCATAATTAACTCTTTTTAAATTTTCTAATTTTAGTCACAAGGACAAACTTTGCATAAAATGGGACTTGTGCTCAGTGGAAAACAGTGTTTTTCGCATGGCCAAGTTTATGTTGCAATGTCAAGGGTTACAAAAATGGAAGTCATCCGAGTGTTCTCGCCGAACACATGCAGGGGCGAAAAAAATTATATTCATAATGTGGTCTTTCATGAATTGCTTGATCAGAAGTGCATTACACCAAGACAACAATTTTACGGTGTTGATCAAATAGGAGCAAACTCATTAGAGGAAATTATCGATGAGGAATTAGATCTCCCATGTTAATTTTTTATATAAATTTTGAATAAAATAAAGTTGCTTTTGTTTAAATAGTATCTATTGGCTAAATTTTACTAAATTTGTTTTTATTATTTATTCATTAAAAAATCTGTTTAATTAGCAATGGAAAAGGACAAACATGGAAATAAAGATGATAATAATAATGTGTTTGGGTGTGTTCTGCCGCCAAATTACGAAGAAGGTTGCTTGAGCAAAGCTTTATTTATTATTTTCATTTTAAGGCGAAGGCAGGGGCGATGATGAGCAATTTGTGACCTCGAAAGAGCCTATTTCTGTGACCAAGATTGTTGATGTGTCGGACTCTGACGAAGAAGATAATCCAGCAGAAAGCAAGAGCGAAAGCTTAATGCTTGGTTTTTTTGTTGTGTTTTTTTTTTCATTGTCATTTATAGACGAATCTACTCAACTTCGCGAAAATTTTTTGGTGGCACGGAAGAAGTTTTTTGAAGAAAAGGAAGAGGATCGTCAAAAACTTTTGGTGGAACTCGGCAAAGTTGCCTTTGATGCCATTCAGTACATTGAGAACGCAGGGGCGAAAAGCCAAATGAAAATTGATGAACTCCAGGCCAGGCTCAATCCACTCCAAGACAATTACGAGCGAGAAAAGAAAAAACTGGATTTCTATTACACTTTACAGATACCGTTAGTTAAATATTTGGGGTTTCTTCTGTTCTTTTTTAGGACAAAACATCACTTAAAAGCGGCGGCTATTCAAAGCGGTAATGAAAACAGCTAATAAATGTAAAAAAAGAATACGAATTTTTAGCAATTATGACAACAGCAGGGGCGAATCTTCAACTTGAACACAGAAAAATTGATAGAGAAATAACCGCTGAATTGCAACGTGCCTCATGCGAAACTACGCGCTTTTGGGCCATTCAAAAGGCGCCAATTCAACAGCTGTGCAAGGATTATGCGGACAGATGGACACTCCGTGGCCAAACTGAACTTATCCCATTAGCCCAAAAAATGAGCAGAGCCAAGCATAAAAATAATGTAAAATAAATTTAAAGTCGTTCATATCTTGACATTTTTTTAGGAATATTTTTTGGTTGCAGGCGCGCTCAAAAAAAAAACACGTGGCGACAGTGATACGGACTTTTCGGTTGTTAAATTAGACAATAATTTATATAATCATAAAATCTTGCTTAGAAGAAGCCTTTGTCTGCAGCAGGGGCGTCACAATCTGACTCGCCAAAGGATAAAGACATTGTAATAAATCAATATTTAAAAGACGATCTTTGCTATTCAGGACGATCCGGAGGCAAAATGAGAAGCCTATGGTGAGATGAAAAGTGAATTTAAGAAAAAGCTTGTGATTATTATTAAATTTGTTAATTATACATTTACTATTTATTTTTTTATAATTGTAATTCATATTCATTTATAAAAATGTCAATTAAGTGAATGTTAAGTGAATGTCTTATATGCGTAAACCATTTTTATTTGAAAGTGTTTTAAAAAAACAGCAGCAAGTCAAAATGTAAAAAATGATATAAAAGGTTATGAACTTAAGAAAAAAAGTAAAATTGAATGAACAAGACCATCGTGAAAACCCTTATACTTCTTGCAGATCGCCCCTGCCTTTACTGTTCTTTTTAATTTTGTGGCTGAAAACGTTGCTCACGCGGTGCTTTTGCCGATGACACACTCGGAGCTCTTCTAGGTCTAGGACAATCTCGAAGGCGATGATGGTCACCGCAATTCCAACAACGAAGTGGCTCATTACACTGCATACAAGTGTTTTGTTGTTGGGCACGCCCCTGCAACATAATCCCACAGTTCCAGCACTGTTTTGTAGCTAAAAAAAATTAACAAAAAATTGTGCCATAATCATTTAAATTACAGGCACGCGACTCTGGCGCTCGGTAAGGGCAGTTTGCGCTAACATGCTCACAGTAGAGCGAACAGACAAAGCACCGCGGATGGCCGCCCCTGCGCTCAAAATGATTTTTTTGTCGCGCCCATGAACCACCGTTTGGGCATTCTCGGGCTTTGTGCCCCGGAAATCCACAGTGGAAACAGCAGAGCACACCTTTTTCAGCTGGTAATGGCGGTTGGCCATGAATTTCTCTCTCAATTTCCTCCGAAAGTGCCAAAGGGATTGGGTAATCTTTCTCAAACTAAAACGCCAATTTTACTAAGTAAATTTTTTTTTCCAACCTCTTCAGTGGCTTCCGCCCCTTCTTGCCAATAGACCTCCCATAAATCAAGTCGATCCATTTCTTAAAAAAATAAGTAATTTTAATTAAAAGCAAAATTAATATAAAAAAATATATTTTGGCGTATAAACCAGTTATATACTCCCAGAGGCGCATTCTCTCTTTTCCAATGTATACATTCATGATAAAATTGACGACTTGCGCTCTGCGCAGGATTCGCCCCTGCTCATCAATTGGCAAATTATTGTAAGCCGGAAATCTATCGCAATGGTGTTCACGTTGTGCGCGATGAATACGAGAACGTACTTAATGTAATTTAAATAAAAAAATTCAATAACGATTAAAAAATAACTTTACATTCTCGCATATTTTTAAACTCCGTTGTTCCGCCTCTGCGGGTTAACAAATCATTGGCACCAACAATGGCAAAAAAATTTAGGGTGCCAAACTCAGTTCGACAGTCTCGCATCAGAGCCGATGCTTTGCCAATTACTCCACGCCCCTGCAAAAGTTTGTTCCATTCTTCCTCGCTCATTTGACGCGCCATTTTTGAAAATGTAGAAAATCTTTAAAGATAAAGTTGGGCCAATACGTTTAAAAGTTAATGGCTTTTGGTAAAAAACCCAAAAAATAAACAGTTTGTAAATGAATTTAAGCTTAAAATATAATCAATGTTAAAACGCTTAATACTGTTCAACTTTACAATCTGTTCTTTTTCATAAACCTACATTGAGCATTTTCTCTAAATTTATTATAATGTTTGGATCAACTATAAAGTAATCTGGAAGAGAATGTTCTTTTTTATCGATACTTTATTGTATCAAATTCTCTTCATTTTAATCTGAGAGTTTTATTTTTGTCTAACTCTTATTCTCTTCACATTCAAAATGTACTAAAGAAGGAAAAAAAAGGCAATATGTTGGTTAGAATTAAAAATTTGACGCGGAACAAGAGAAAGAAAGACATGATAGAAGAGAGACACCGAGAGAGAGAGAGGGAGGCGGGATAAAGAGAAAGAAAAATGAGAATTAGGGAAAGAAAGAAAGCGAGAGAGAAAGAAAATCGAGAGATAAAAAGAGTCAGAAAAAGATAGAGAGAGAATGTGAGGGAAGGAGGGATAGAGCGGAAGAGAGAGACAAAGAGTGTGAGAAAGGGCAAAAAGAGTTTGTAGTACAAAAAATATTTAATACCCTTTTTACTTGATTAATTGATGTAGCTGCACAACCATTTTAAAAAATGTTTTAATTTTTGATCCAAAATCTCATTTTAGCACTGAGTATTCTGATTTTGAAAATTTTCATACTAACATCCCTGTGTTAAAGGGAAAGGGTCGTTGCATCGGGGAATCCCAATCCATGGTCGCAAAACTTTTAAGTTGAATTGGCGCGGAGCGCCCTCTAGAATCAGTGTTAAATAGCGAAGCTATTTCTGTTTTAAATAAATTATATCATAATTATCAGTGCCCGTAGGGCACTGGTTTAGGACTTAGTAATTTATTTCTTTGTGAATCAAATGCGACAAAATCGGTATCATTCGAAAGATCTAAGTATTTAAAAGGTATGAAAAGCTATGCCTAAAAAGCTATGTCTAACGATTGACCAATTTTTAAAAACAACAAACAACGCTAAAAAGTCAAAATTCTCGGATAGGTCATTTGAGTCGGGCCGTTTGAGTCGGAGAGCCACCCATACAAAAAGTTCCGGCGGCCTCCCCGACACGGGCCCCGAGTTTTTCTTTTTTTTCTAAGTCTGCCAATTCAAATATAATTGTTATCCTCAGAAGCTCTATATATGCTGCATTAATCTTGCTAAAAATCAAAAATATCCATCCATGTATAAAAAATATGACCTGTTGCGCCAAATTATCCAGAAAAATTCAATTTTTTGAGGTTTTTTGGCCATAACTTTTTTGTATGTTTTCAAAATTTTTTCGAAATTTAGCACATTGATAGATCTCGTCAAGTGATTTCAAATGATTCCTAATTATTTAATTTGGACGAAAATGAAAAAAGTTATGGCCAGTCGCGCCGAAAGGATCCACGCCGAACTGGGCGGTTCCCCAATAGACAGTTATTTTCAAGCCACAAAAAAAATGTGCTAACATATATAGTAATTTTAAAAAATACCGAAATACCGCGGTATTACCGAATTTTTTTTATCGGTATTTTTCGGTGTCGGTATTTTTCGGTATATACCGTTCGGTATACCGACCGAAATATTTTGGGAATTTCGGTATTTTTTCGGTATCGGTATTATACCGAAATACCGATACCGAATACCGAAAATTGAATTTGCCGCACACTAGTACTAAGTAAACCGATTTGTGTAATTAATTTATGAAGAAATATATATATTTGTATCTACCGATGTTCATTAAATTTTTGCTTAACGCTTTTCTTTGGAATCGTTTAATGAAATAACAAATATTACACGTACAATATTCGAATAAATTTTCATAATTATCATTTCATTATTAAATATTTCAATATTTTAACAGTATATATTGGTTGCATTATGTATCAAGTCCTTCCGGTTCTATTTCGTCAACTATACTACTGTATTATGTTTACTGTATTATATAGTGATATTGTCGCTGTTTCTTTTTTTGTTGAATATTCCTAAATATTATTTTCTTTTTATTTATTTTTTTTTACATTTTACCATCTCTCCAATTCTTCCATGTCCACATATTTTGACTGCAATGTGATCAGTTGGTAGCTTTGATTGGCATATTTTCCAAAATATTGATTTATTTTGATAAAAATTGCTCAAAATTTCGTGCATATTTTGTGTATATTTTAACATTTTTCATGCATATTTTATGCACATATTTGGCTTTTTTCGTGCATATTAATCCGATCCTAATTATTGCAAATGTACGAAAGGAACCGAAAAACGAAAAAAAAAAAGTTTTTTGTGGAACGGAATTTTGATCAATTAATTAGCGAAATGACCAGGGGCCTATTTCAATTAAGGTCGTATCTCTGATGCGACGTCATATCTCCGATACGACGTCGCATCATGTAATTCTGTTTCAATAAAAAACGTGCGATGTCGGACATTTTTGTTTCAATTCATCGTCCCGACGTCGTATATACGATCGTCGTAACATCATGGAAAAAACGTCCGATGTCGTATGTTTTGTTTCAATTAACAACTGATAATCATAAAACTGACATCGTTTATACGACGAAACAAAGGGAAGAAATCGGGTAAACTCATCCGTGGTCTCACCCACGTATTTTCCACATCATAAAACTAAAAAATTTCATAAAAAATTTTAAATTTAAGATAAAATTGGGATTAAGAGGTTTTTGATAGAATGAGGTCTTCTCTTTGAAATGATATATATTTTTATGAGAATTCTTATATAAAAAAATAACTACAAAAACAATTAATAACAAGCCAAATTTCATCAATTATTACAAATTATTCGCACTTTTAAATTGCTGTAATAGGTTTTGCATCCGATCATTGATTTCAAATATTTGGCCCCTATTCTCGACTGCTTCTTCATCCTCTCCTTCATCTTCTAACGGCAATTCAAGATCCGCAGGATCATCATTTGAATTTCTTGTCTCGATTAAAAAATTATGAAGCAGTGCAAGAGTTTTGATAACTTTGGCTGAGTCAGTTGGATTTTTGAATCGTAATGGCCCTTTTAGGCATGCGAACCGATTTTTTAACAATGCCCATGCATTTTCAATCGAACTTCGGCATCGTGCATGGGCTCTTTAATTGGGGTTTTTTTGAAATAAGAGAGTATTTTTTTTACTCATAAAAGTGCTGCCAGTCACCGACGAAATTACGTGTTGGAACTAAATAATCCAACTGAGGATAAGCCGCATCAGCAACAATAACACCACCATTAAACGGCCGAAACCCATTTTCAAATAATTCAAATAATCCCGAACGACGAAATACTCTTGCATCATTAATTGATCCGGGAAATTTAACCGAAAATGAGAAAAATCTCAAATCCGGACCACAGACACCCATTGCGTTTATAGAGTGATTGCCCTTTCGGTCGACAAATTGAAATTCATCAATTGATGGAGAAACTATTTTGAAACTGAACCATCCATGGCCCCGATGCAATTGACAAAGCCTAAGGGGACACGGATTTAAAAGAAAATTTTTAATTTAACCAGGTAAATTGTTGGCAGTTCCTTTAGATTTGTTAAAAAATTGGACAGAAATTTGACGGCAATCAATGTCATTAGTTGGCCATTTAATATTTTGAATTCGCCCTAGGATTGAATTGGCAACTGTATATACACATCTGTATACAGTTGCTTTAGATATGTGTTCGGCATCAGCAACTTCAAAATACGGACTATTTGTACCAAAAAATCTAAATTTTTTTTTGTCAAGTTTAAAGTAATTATTTCTAAACCTCAAAGCACAGCACAATTTTTCCTTCGCACTAAGGGCATGATTGGTATATTGTATAGGTTCCAAATCAGGCCCAATTATGCCCAATAAAATTTCAGCTTGTTCTGGGCTCATACAAAATCTTTATAAAATTAAATTTATTATTATTTTTTTGGATATTAAAACCTCTCAATAAAATAAGCTCTACTAAGATGCTGCCAATTAACTCGCGGACGAAAAATATTTAATGTGAAGGAAAATTGTTATCAAAATATATGTAAAGATTAAAAAGGATGATAAGAGGAATGAAAATGCAATAAGTGAATTGAGTACAATAAAAGACAAATAATGGCAATAGTATGAAGTGATAATGGCATTGATCAAAAAACAAATGAGCAAATTGAATGATAGTTGCTACTTGTTGCCAAAAAAGAATTGCTTATCATTTGTGTCAAATTTCCTGTGCCTCCACTTTTCCCATTCTTTTCGCGTCCTCGTATGTATTTGTTCTGTCATCAGTGCCAACGACTTTGCTGTGCCATCGATTTTGTTGGTTTTTGTCTGCAAAACCTATCGTTCCGAAAGGGGTGTCCTTTTTTTTGGTCCGAAAGTGGACTGTTTCGGACGGACACCTTGGGAATGATTTATGAGTTTCCTGTTTTCTTTATTTTATATTTACTTGAAAAATTTTTTGTTGACTGACAGAAGAAAGAATTCCACCCCATGAAACATTAGAATGTACATATTGGACACCTATTGTGAGAATAATTGCGTTTTTTTTTTGTTGGTGCTTAAATGAGTGCTGAATTAAGAATTTTAAACTTCCTTAGGACGGAGAGTTGAAAAAGAATATTAAAGTTTGTTTTAATAAGGCAAATAATTTTTCGATTTAAATTAAATTTCAAACCTTTGGTATTTGAAAGATATAATATTACTCGCCCAATTACAAAGTATTTGCCCAAATTTTGCCCTTTATGATGCTCTTTAAGGCGGCCCTGTCTTTTATCTTCTTGCTCCAAAAATGCCACCTTTCACTCTCTTTCGTGGACAAAAATCAGTTCAAAGGGAAATTAAAATAAATAATTTAATCAAAAAATTACAAACAAACTTAAAATGAATTCAATCACCCAAATATATAGAAAATAGAAAAACAGAAGGAAAGAAAAAAATCAATGAGAGAAAGCCCAAAAGATGAATAGAAAAACTAAGATGGTGGAGAATGACCAGCATAAAATTGAGACTAATATGTGAAAATTCATCTCCAGGCTTCATCATTCGCAATATGGCCAGAAAAACTTAAATGACTTTCAAAAATTTAATTTTCGAATTATTCTGAATTTACCTGTGACCATTTCAAATATCCATATTTGGCTATTCCCATCGCAACTTTGCATTTTTCACCCTTTGCACATGGCGGAATTTTGTCGCACTGACAAAATTTAAAAAACATTTAATGAATTGAATATGGGCACCAAAAAACGGAAAATTAACAATACAAAAAACAACAAACCCCCGGGCCTCCTTCGATGATGGTATTTTCTGATTTATATGGGTGAGATGAGTTCACACATTGTGGATAGCCTAAAAAGGGTTTAATTTTTTATATTTGAAAATTTAATAACCTCCAATTCCTTGTGCGTATGGCAGCTCGCCAAGCTTGGAGATGGAAATCCGAACTTGACATTCGAATCCGTCTCCACAATGTATCATTTGACACTAAAATTTTCAGGATTTTCTCAGGAATTTGGGGTGGAGGGCGTCGGTGAGATTATGGCCGGGGCAATACTCGGCGGAAGTTGGAAAAATCTAATGCAGACTGTCAAGGCACGGAGATAAGTCTAATAAAGGCGGAATTTCAATTTCGAGTTAGTCACGCGGGTCGGTTGCTATTACCATATTTATGGAATTACCCAATTTTTTCATTGGACTTTTGACTAAAATTATTTTGTTTTTCCCATTTACCCCGGGTCCATCCGTCACAAGGTGCGCATTTCCGTCCGGTTCCGTGTTGTGCGACCATTCGTATGGTTTTTTTATGCATTTTGGGAAATCAAATTTCACAAGAGGTTCTTTCCCAAGAATGGCAAAGCTCGTCCGAATTACACATTCTGCCTCTGGTTGGCATTTGATCAAAGAGCACTGAATTCTTGGTCATTTAGAATTCCAAAAAGAAATATTCAAAACAAAAAACCCAGATTCGTAAAATTAAAATTTGTTTTTATTTTTGGTTTTTTTATAAAGCCCTCTCTATTAATTTTTTAAACAGTCAAATTCACCCCATCCGTTACGCCTTCATAAACAATTGGCTCATCATTCCACTCCTTCTGTTGTTGGCTTTCCGTCACTTGGAACGCTTTACAAACAATTCAAATAATAAAAAATTGGCAATTCCACTCACCATTTTCAGTTATGGCCAATTCCTTTTCCTCACTTTTTCTTTCCGTTTTCACTTCTTTCATTGTGCTTTCTTTTGCCATTTCTATAATTTAAGAGGGTCTTTCATTCATTACCTTATTATTAATTGAAATTTTTGTTTTTTTAGTTTAATTTTGTGAACCTTTCATTTTGCGTCCTTTTCTCCTATTGTTTTGATATTTTTCATTTTCATATTTATTTTTTTCAACAACCGGAAGCTGCCCATTCACCTCCATATCGTTGATGAAGTCTTAAAAAATCATTGAATAAATGTTGTTCCTCATATTTAACTTGATTTTTGTATTGCCAATGAATTGCCTTGCCCATTATTGTTAAATTGGTCCATTGCCATTGCCCCATGTGCCAACCCGCCAACTTGCTTAACCGAAAATTGTGTTAATTTTTTATTTTATTTTTTTTTACCATTGCTGCTAAGAAGCCTGTCCCAATTGTTAGCACCCGACTAAACTTTGATGATGTGGAGGAAGAAGCACTGTTATTTTTTCTTTTTTGAATGCTTTCATCTTTTTCTTCATCTAAAATGTTTTATTTCCATTTCCAAATTTTGAACTTACCTTTTTCTAACGATTCATCCTTTTTTGCGTTACAATGTGAAAATGCAATGATAATAGTGAAGAAGCAAAGAATTAGCAATTTGAAATTCATTTAGGGTTTTAAGCAAATCTAATGAATATTGAGGAGAAAATTATGCCTTTTAAAGGCACAAAATTGAAGCTTTACAATAAACACATGATTAAAATATAAGAAATGTGGCACATGACAAAAATATTATTAAAAACCTACGATTAAAATATATATTAATAAATATAGCATATGCCAAAAGCATAACAAGATGTAGCACATGACAAAAAGATAATTTTATTAAAAACCTATGATTAAAATATAATAAATGTGGCACGTGACAAAAATATAATTATTAAAAACTGATGATTAAATAAAGTAAGCGTAGCATATGCCCAAAACAATTATTATTAAAAAGTGTGATTAAAATAAAATTTAATATCGCTCATGACAAAAATATAATAATAATGCTGAGTAAACATATTTTTGACAAGGCATTTCCGGCATTATTTTCTGAATTTTCAATTCAAGCAAATAGAATTGCCATAAGCATATACAACAAATAATTTAGTAAAAAAGGGAATAAATATTTGAAATAAAATAATGTCCGGAAATATTTATGTAACGGTAACGGCAAAATCGGTAATTACTAAGGCTGCCAAAAAAAATAATCGGTCATATTACCACAACACCTGGAATGCCACTCGTCCCGAAAATGATGAACGAGTAAAACGAGTAACGAGTATTGCCAACAATTCACGCGTAATCACAAATGGTGCTAGTGCGTTTTATAAATCCGCCAATTTACTAGAAAATATTTTTTCAATTTATGCCTAATTTTATAAAAAAAAAACCTTTACACCCCCTAGTTTTTCTGAAAATCTAACTTTAATTTTTTTTTTGAAACCTAACACTAATTTCTTTTAAAAACTATCCCTCCTTTTTTCAGAAACCCAAGCCTAATTTTATGAAACCTAACCCTGATTTTTTTTTAGAAAACTAACCCTATTTTTTTAAAACCTAGCCCCCTTGTTTGTTTGAAAAATAAATAGAAAATTCTTTAGGTTTTCAAAAAAATAGGCTTGTGTTTTTGAAAAAACTAGAGATAGTTTTCAAAAAAAAAGTCAGGTTTTCAGAAAAACTAGGAGGTGGTAAAGGTTTTAAAAAAAAATTAGGCATAAAATTGAAAAAATAATTGCCTTTCTAGCATATTGGCGGATTTAAAAAATGCGCATGATGGCAGATATATAAAACGGGCAAACCCATTTTGGCGTATTTATTAGGGATGTGCGAGAAATGATTTTTACCGGGAATCGAGAACCGAGACCGAGACCGGGAAATGACCCCGAGAACCGAGACCGAGACCGGGAAATGACCCCGGGAACCGAGACCGAGACCGAGACCCCAAAAAACCCGGGAAATTTCCCGAGTCGGGAACCGGGAAATTTTTAACAAAATGCAAAATTTTGTCTAAATTTGTATTATTTTTTTGAACAAAAGCAATTATATGATTCTCTAAAATTAACAGCAAGATGCATGGTCTTCTGAAATATATATTGCTTGCGAATTATGTACATATTTCCGTCAGATTTTTTGGATAAATTGGACTTTGAGACAGTAGATGAAAATTTTCAAAATCTGAATGTATTTTATTTAGTATCAAATATTGACAAAAAAGGACTAATTTTTGGATTTTAGGGGTAAGGTTTGAGAAAACCTATGTGAACGGAGGTCTGGTGTTGCCGATAGGCGCGACCTGGGAAATTTTTGAAAAATATATGAATTTGTTAAAATTTGCTAAAAAAATTAGTAAATTTTGAGTCCTTTAGATTCAAAAAGATTAATTAGTGCGGTGGTGCCGATGGGCGCCGCCGGAAACTTTTTTTCAGAATTTGGTTAAATCATTAACAGATTTGGACCTAAAAAAGTCAAATTTTAGTCTATTTTTTCAACATTTTAAGAAGCGAGGGTCCGGCATCCTTATTTTGAAAATTATTACTAAAACAAATTTTGCTTCACCAGAAAAAAATCAATTTTTCTGAATCAAAATGAAATCCCGATCGTGCCTTCAATTCTTTTTTTGCCATTTTGGAGCCGTTTTTTAAACGAATCTTTATAAGGTAAAATATAAGATCTTTAAAATAAAAAACATTTCAATCATCAAAATTGAAACGAAAAATTAAAATTTTGGTAGGGAATTCCTCTAATTTGCCAGATTTGTTTGCAGATATAGACGAAAAAAGGTCAATTTTTGGGAATTTTTAAGATTATTTTGAAGAAACCCAGAAATAATTTGGCATATCATACTTGCAAAGTAAAAATACTCAGGAAATTTGGAAAAAAAAATCTTTACATCATGTGTCTGTCTGCCTTTGACCCCAAAGCCATCTTTAACAGTGCAAAAATTTCCCGGTTTCCGAGAAACAAAACCCGAGACCGAGAACCGAGACCGAGACACGAAAAACCCGGGAAATTTCCCGAGTCGGGAACCGAGAACCGAGAGTCTCGCACATCCCTAGTATTTATAAAGCGCCAGCACGATCACAAGTAATACGAGTACGAGACGAGTATTTTTATTATGTAATTTTTTAGTGAAAACTTCATTCACCCATAAAATTGTACAATTTAATGTTGTGATTTTTTATTTACTGTAATCAGAGCTGCACGATAACGTTTTTTACCGCGGTAAATTGAGTCTCGATAAAAGCTAATCGGCCGCGGTAAATTTTTACGGTGACGAACATTAAAATATAATGGTAAATTAAATATAATCACTCTCATTTGACGTTTCACTGCCCATTTAGGCAAGTACTAGTCCTCTGGTAGTTTTTATGGACTAGCAATTTTCTGACTTAATATTTGTTTAAGTGATTTGCGTGAGTGTCTCCGGGCAAAAGTATTTTTTCCCAATTTTTCATACGGAGATAATAAGAATTCAGAAAAAATGGTTATTTCATTTATTTAAAAAAATGTATTCTTTTTATTTTTATTATCTATTCTGCAAAATTATATTACCTGCAGACATTTGACTTAGTTTTTAAATAATCAAATTTAATTTTTCAATTTTGCCTTTTGGCGTTTTGCGTGTTTTTTATTTTTGCTATTTTCACGCCTTCTGTGATGAGAAATCTCGTAAATAGGTAAATATAATAAACTGGTTGGTTAATGATAAACACTTTGTAAAGACATTAATTATCTGATAATATTTTTTTGTCTGATATTTTGCCTCATAATTTGGGCAACAATTCCTCACAAGTCAATTAATTATTCCTTTTTTAAATGCTTTCCAACAATGATTAATTATTTATTTATTATTTATTTAAAAAAGCATCATGTTAAATAAGCAATTCTCGGCACAAATTGGCTCCGTTTGCCATTTGGCATACGCCATCTTCCCCCCCCCCGCCTCCTCCTTCCCCACTCCTCGCGCGCTGTTCTTGCGTCGTGTGTGATCGGTGATCATCCTCTGTTATTGCTGCTGATCGCCCATCCCAGTCACTCACCCCCCCCCCACCCCCCGGGGATGTTGACATTTTTCTTTCTTTTTTTGTTGCTTTCTCACATTCCCCCCCTCTCCCCCCCCCCACTATTTTTCTGTGTTTGCTTACCTCCCCCCTCAAATGATTCATTTTCATCATTCACCTTTCGCCCCGTCCGTTCATTCGCCGATTTCCTCGCATTGTTTGATGGTTTTATCATTCAGCCGAAGGTGATTAAGTTTTTATTCATTTGTTATTTATTACAAAATTTTCATGTGATGGGGTGAGCCATTCATTTTCTGTGGGGAGAGGGGAGGAGGGACCAAACAAATGAATGAATGAAATGCGATGAGTGATCAGTGGCAGAAGCACACCTCAATCACTCAATTCCTCGTTTACACCACAATCTTTCGCAATTTTTTAATTTATTTTCATAAAAATTTTGTTATTTATTATTGGCAAAACGAATTGTACAAATATTTTTTTTCATATAAAATTAATTATTTTTAATTTATTTTAGTGCCTGAAATTTGAATTCAAAAATGGCTTTGATGAACGTCACTTTGCTTCTGCTCTTTGCCGTAAATTTACATATTTTTTAAAATAATTTTTGCCAAATTTTAAGCTCTTCTTCTCAACGAATGGATATGATTTAATATTCAAGAATATTTCCTTGGTAACAGTGAATTTAACGCCATATATATATATATATATTTATTTACAATTTTTAGCCGGACGATTCAAAGGATAAATTTGAATGCACTTTTGCAGCATCCAAAGGGACCGAAGAGAGTGAATGCGGGTCGGGTGAGTTGGATACTGACGGACAGCGAAATGAAGGATTGGACTGGGTCAAGGACAAATTGTGCATCAAAGTGCAGTGCAAAGGGCGTCAAAACGGTCAAAAAATAATTTAAATGCATTAATAGGAAATAAAATAATGAAGAAAATATATAAAATACCAATTTTTTACATTTTCAAACGGATTGTTTTATCATATTCCAATTTTAAATTTCCAGAAAGCCAATTCGCAATTCGTCTCCAGCAATGTGAACTTGTCAACTTACAAAGATCCGACAGCCCAATGAAAAAGCCCATCCATTTGATTGACTCGAACGGATGTTTGGCCGGAAACGCAAAGGGACAGTGGCCAAAAGTTGGGTTTAGGAGATTTTTCGAAAATTTATAATTTAAAAAATAATAAATTCAGCTAATGCCCCCGTTGAATTATTCGTATGAGGGCCATTCAGTGGAAATGCGCGGGTGGACATTTAGCAACGAAAGCGCCATTGACCATTTTCCCGACGAAGCGACCCTTTCCTGTGAGGTCCAAATCTGCGCAAATCTGTGCGAACAGACCTGTTTGGACAAACTCGTGAGCATTTATTGGCTAATGAATTTGGCAATTTATTTAGACAAAGATTGAAATGAAGATTACAAATTTGTCATTGGGTTCAGTTATATTTAATGTAGCATTGATGGATTTGGTCGGTTCGGCGCAGACGGTTTAGCTTGGCTTTTTTGGTGCAGGATATTTCGGCTCCGACTTAGGAGCAAGCAGTTCAGCGCATGTTATAAAATAGAATTTTTGGCGCAGCGATTTAAAATTTCAAATTTATTTATAAATTTGTTTTAGTGAATATTTAATTAAGTCCATAGGTTTTTCCAGGATTAAAAGGCCAAATCAAATCTTTTTTTGCGCCGGAAAATCCGTTTTACAGCGTGCGCCCTTGAGCCAGCGCCGAAACATCTGCGCCGAACAGGGCGTTGGTTCCCACATTGTGTTTTGAGTTTCTTTTTTTTGCGCTGTACTTGTCCTTTATCTAAGCTAGTAAATATTATTTAGTTCAGTGTCTTTGACACCTTGACATTGAAAAGTTGACAAAGCGATATTTAGAGTCCTTTTTTTGGACTACAGCAATAAATTAGGCAATTTTCCAAATACAACTTTTAAATGATAATTAGAATTTATTTATTTGGGAATTGATTTTTTACCTTCGACAAAGGGAAATAAATGATGGTGCCGTGAAATAATTTAAAGAATAATATGAATTGTTAACAGAGATAGAGTTATATTTAAGTGTAATTTTTCAAATTTTCTTCCATTATTTTACAGTCGCTTGACAAATGCAGTCCCATCGATTTCATCGGTGACAAAGAAACCAAAAACATGACGGAGTTGTGCAATGGAGCAAATGTCATTGGCGGCGCACTCAACTTTTATTTGATGACACTTCTGCTGCTCTTTTCATGCACAATTTTGATGTTCCAGTGATCAACAATTCCTATTTTTGTTTTCTTCATAAATCCTTATGTATTCTTTAAAGAATCGAATAAATTAAAAAAAATTATTGCCTTAATCAGGGTTGCCAAGTTTTTTTTTTCAAAATAAGGACAAATTGTGCTGAGTCGTTCCACAAAAAATCTCAGTGTGGGCGTTCCACAAAAAGGCTCAGTGATTGATAAAATATAAATTTAATATAAAATATCATTTTGATTTGATTTCTATTGGATGTGTTATAAAAAAGAATTTATAATTTTTTATTACATAGCTAAAAAAGGAAAAATTCACAAATTAATTGAAGACAATTGATAAGGTGCTAATTTTCTTTGCATTTCATGTAAGATTTTATAATTTTACATTTACAGTGGTAGCCTAAAATACGTGTTGAGGGTTATTGATTTCATAGGAATAATTAAATTTATTATTTTATTTTATCAATCACTGAGCTTTTTAGTGGAACGCCCACACTGAGATTTTTTGTGGAACGACCTAGCACCAGGACAAATGGGCTTAAATCTAAGATTTAGACCCCAAAAATAAGATTTTTCGCAAAATGAATGTAAGAACCTTCTAAAAACACGTAAAATCTTAAAAATTTATATTCCAATAGCAAAAAACCAGTAAAAGGGGGGGCCGGTGGTGCCGATAGGCGCCACCGGGGGAATTTTTGAAAATTTGGGTCTGATTTGCTAAAGGATTTGGGTCTAAAAATGGCGGTTTTTGAAGATTTTTTTCAAAAAAAAAAGACAAAATTCCCAATAAGAAACCAGCAGTTTTGAAAATCACAGCCTCAATGCATTCGCTTTAATAAATATTTCTTTTTACAAAAATTAGAGTTCGGCGGGGTCGTGACTCCCGCGGGATAAAGGCGGGAATCCCGAACGGGAGTCCGGTTCCGTTTTTTTCAACTTCCGACTCCCGATCCTGCTCCCGTAAATTATTTTTTACCGGTCTCTAATAGGGTTGGCCAAAATCGGTTTAAAACCGGTCCCCCCGGTTTTGGTTAGGCCGGTTTTGCGATCCCTGGTTTTCGGTTTCGGTTTTTGGCCCAAAAAGGCCGGTTCTCGGTTTCGATTCGGTTAACCGACCGCGACCAACCCTAGTCTCAAACAAAACTCATCAAAATTCCCAAAAAAAAAAAAAAAGCACTTTTTAGTAGAACACCCAAAAAATAAGGACAATCTTAGAAATAGGACATTTTGTGTTTCTAAGATGAGACCCTCCAAATAAGGACAATCTTAGAAATAAGGACACTTGGCAACCCTGCCTTAATTCTCAAAATAAATTTTTAATTATTAAATAGAGCCTTCACATGTTTTTATTATATAATGTCAAATTCTTCCTGCATGATAAAAATAATCTATGTTAGTTGCAATCACTTGCCAAAGATGGTAAAATAAGAGGGTCCTTTTTTCGATCCTTTTTGGTGGTGCGATTATTGTGCCAAAATATTTGCGCCTCCAACTTATGCTCCAAAAGTTAAAAAACCCAAAGAAATGTAAAAAAAAAACTAAAAGAAAAATCTTTTGTTATGCTTCATATAATTAAATTAATAAAAAATAGTTAATTAAATTAGAAAATTGTGTTGTTGTTGGTATGGTCTCAAAATCTGCTACCTCCTCTCGGTTAAGTCTGTAAACAGAGTTATCTTTCGCTGTTTTTAATATTTGCAAAAAAAAATGGAATTAACTCTGGCTAAAGCAGACATTAACTTTCACGCAAATGTTAGAGGCGCAAATGTTTTGGAGTACCACTTTTAGTGCTGATCAAAAAGATAACTTCACCAACTCGATCATATCACTCCTTCATAAAGTTTTGAAAACTCGAAAATGGCTTGAAAACGGGATAAATTCGGAAAAATCCTAGGGGGTTGAAAAATTTTCATGCTCAAATACCGGGAACTCATGAAAATTTTGTAGAAAACAAAATTTTTTTTTTGATTGCTCCCATTATTCATCTTTACAAATTAGGACAGAAACATCACTTAAAAAAATAATGAATAAAAAAAAGAAATAATATTATTTTGATAGAATTTTGCATAAAAGCACGGAGAACCAGTACGGTGGACTGATTTTTTGTTCTAGCAAAAAAGACCGTATTTCCTCTAATAGAAGTACAGTGCTTCTATTTTTCAATCACTCTCAAGGTGCAGTCTTCAAATGTTTAACTCGAGTAAGGCTTCTGCCAATTTGTTTCCAAAATTGTAAGCGGTTAGCCGACATTTGCGCCCCGACACTTGCGCCCGGACATTTGCGCCCCCCGACATTTGCGCCCCGACTTTGCGCTCCGACTTTGCGCCCCCGACATTTGCGCCCCCCGACATTTGCGCCCCGACTTTGCGCTCCGACTTTGCGCCCCCGACATTTGCGCCCCCGACATTTGCGCCCCCGACATTTTAATCTCAATAAAAAAGAACCATATCTTTTTTTCAAAAAAACGTCTTTCCCAAGGGCCAACAGGAGATTAATGCGATCAAAAAGTTTAAACACATTCGAATAATTCAAGTTTTCCCTGTGCTTTTATTGAATATAAGAATAATAATCCCGTGTCCGCTTTCGAGTTTCTTATTTTCTTGTCGTCCCCGTTGAAGATGGAGCTTAAGGTATTTAATTTTTTTTTTTATAAATGATATGGAATCATAATAAACAAACAGGTAAAGCAAATTTCGGCAACGTTGCGACCAATTTCTTACGAAATTTTGGTAAAACATTTTGAGGCGTAAACTCCTTTGCTAAATTTTAATGAAATAACTTTTTAAATTGTGTTGCGGTTTGTGTGGACTCAGAGTCTGCTACCTCCTCGTGGTTGAGTCCGGAAACAGAGTTAATTTCTTTTATTTGGGTGGGCAGCAATGTTAATTCAGGCAAAAGCAGACATAAAATAAGCTTATCGTGGCGCAAATGTCGGGGGCGCAAGTGTCGTGGGGCGCAAATGTCGGAGCGCAAATGTCTGAACACCTTGTAAGCCACTATTTCTTGTTTTTCTTTTAAATAAAAAAAATTTATGGAATAATCATCTTGAGTTTTACTAATGCTTTTTACCAACCATTTTTTTTTTGCTTGCCCAATTGCAATGTCAACATTTAATAATAATATAAATTAAAAGCAATCAAACGGATGAATTTATGAAAGATTTTGTATATGCATTGCCTATACGATGATTGCTAAAAAATTATTTAATATAGCAAATTATAGCCTTTTCAATAATTTTTAAAGACATTATACAACAAATGAAACTTTTGCAAATATTCTTTATATTTTATATAAAATTTCTTTTATTAGAAGATATTCGTTCTACGAAATAAAAAATAACGCAAACAATTTTTGATGAAATATTCGGAGACAATTGGGAAAACGCGCAGAAAGATGCACAAAATAGTCAAATAGCAAAAGAAATGTTGGAAAGACAATTTAAAGAAATATTTGATAAAAATTGGAATGGTAAAGAAATGGGAGAGGAGGAGAAGGACAATTCATCACAAAAGAGTGATCAAATGGAAAAAAATATTGGAAAAAGTTGATAATTGGACAAAGTGACGACTGATCAACAAAAAAGAGAAATAGTTGAGAAATTTGACCAAATAAAAAAGAATTTAAAAGAAAGAGGAAAATATTCTGAAAAAGAACGGTATAAAATTGAAGCAAAAATTGCGAAAGAATTGGGCTTAAGTCGCCATAAAATATATAAATGGAAAAAAGAAATTGGAAAGAAAAAAACAAGTAATAATGAAAAAGTAAAACTTATACAAAAATATTTGAAATTAAAGAAAGAATTTAAGGCAAAGGGAAAACATACCAAAAAGGAATGGAATAAATTTGATGCCAATTTAACACAGAAAATTGGAATTTCTCATAGGTCAATCCAAAGATGGTTGAAAGAATTTTGACTCACAAACGGACGCTGTATAATTAAGGATACGACCACAAAAAGAAACTCATCAACAAATATAATGAAATGGTATCGAAATATAAGAAAAAAGGAAGGCACTCAAACGAAGAATGGCACAAATTTGAACAAAAAATACAAAAAGAGTTATGGGTCTGTTTAAAGACAATTCGGAAATGGAAAAGGCAACTTTGACAAAAAAAAATGAGGCAGAAGAATTTTCCAAAATCCCAATGATGTAACAAATTTATTCTTCACAAACAAATGAGAATTAAAGATGACAAAGATAGTTGATGAAAAATGTTTATTATGTAATTTTATTTGTGTAATTTAGCATTCGTGAAATTTTGGGATTACGATAAAATTTCCCGCTTTTACACCTCAATAGTTTTACTAAATGTATTTTGTTTTTAAAATTTGTGATGATTTTAAAAAGATTGGAGTTGATTTTACCCAAAAAGGAGCAATTGTTGAGACATAAATTTTAAGAAAACCTACCGAATGGGGGTCTGGTGGTGTCGATAGGCGCTACCGGGAGAAATTTTTGAAAATTAGGTGTGATTTATTAAAAGATTTTGACCAAAAATAGTAATATGACTTTTTTTTTTTTACTCGCATCGGGAATATCTCATTTCCAAGTACAGTCTTGGAAATAAGTACGCTTCAATTTTCAAAGCATGAAAGCCTCAATCCAAGTACGTACTTTGAAACCAAGTACGGATACGACGACCCCTGGGTAAATATGGTTTTGAGGGCCCAGACGCAATATCGAACAATTATATATCAATCGACTCCTCTCGGTCTGTGAAGTAAGAATCCGTTAAAAAAAATCTGCGGAAACCACTCCCTGAAGAGTTACAGACTCGGTACTGAAATGGAGAATGTCTTGGGACTCAACCGTCCACCGCCTAAAAACGCACCAATAAACGACTTAAACATTCTAAATCGATACAGATGTTTTACCATTTTCATTGAAAAATTGCACTGATCTTCTTCAAAAATTTTAATATGATGGTGCAAAAATCTGAAGGCCGCGGAGCGGCCCGCCAATGGCGAGCATGCGATGACGGAGCAAGTAGTGGGGCGCCCGAGCTACGAGTGTGCGGTGTCTTGGCCAAAATGAACCAAATGCTTTTAAATTAGCCATTTCAGTCCCAGGTCTATAACTCTGTCCTAAAAGCTTTCCAACTAAAAGTTCTTTTGTGTCCGTGTATTACAGTCAACGAGATGTCAAATAATGTAAATATTTTTTTCATATTCTTTCATTTTTACAAGTTGGACGGTTGAGTCCCAAGCCATTTTTCCATTTCAGTACCGGGTCTGTAACTTTTCAGGGAGTGGTTTCCGCAAATTTTTTTACGGATTCTTACTTCACAGACCGAGAGGAGTCGATTGATATATAATTGTTCGATTTTGCGTCTGGGCCCTCAAACCCATATTTTCCGACCCCTGTTTTAACACATCCTTTTTAATTCCAAATTTGACAAGCGACGCCTTTTAATTCCAAAAAATTTCTGATGCGAGCTCGATATTAAACAAAGCGCGTCATTAGTAGTCAGTTTTTCTTCTTTTTTTATTGCATTTCTTTTAAAGAAAATCCGCAAAATCTAGAAAATAAGTAAATGAAAAAAACCAAAAAATATGTATCCCATAATTCAAATAAAGTAACAACAATGTGCAGGGCTCATAGTTGAAAATTTTCAAAATCAGCATTTGGCTGACAAAAAAAAACAGCATTTGGGGTCAAGCACTTACAAAATTTTTATTCCAAGAGCAAAAACCGGTAAAAAATAATCAATTAATAGATTTTTCACCCCCCCCCCATGGTATTCTAAGCTCTTGTTTTTTTTTAATTTCCAAAACTTAAGGGGGCCGGGGTCGCGGCGGTGCCGATAGGCGCTGCCAGGGAAATTTTGGAAAATCTAAGTGTATTTTATTAACAGATTTCACACAAAAGTGCTCAATTTTTGTATATTTTTGGGATATTTTTTGAGGAAAACTACCCAAAAAGCAGCAAAAAACAGCAATTTTGTAAAGAAAAAGTCACACCCAAAAAATGGAGCAAACATTACGCCATAAATATACATAAAATTGAAGCAATTTGAGAAATTTTCTTTACTTTTTCCAAAAAAAAACATTAAACCCATCGGAAAACCTAAAATTTTCTGAAAATCAGCAAATGTCTAGAAAAACAAGCAAATCAGCATTTCAGAAAAAAAGATGTTGGTCCTGTCCTACTCAATGATTGAGAGAGAACTTTAGATTGACCTAAAGTGATATTTATTATTTATTTCTCATCAAATCAAGTTACAAACTAAATTCTTCGCCCTTGGATCACCAATGAATGGAAACATTAATTTGTTTACAGCAGCAATACGCAAGCAGCAGCAGGCAACCATGCAAAATGATAAGTTTATTGATAATGTAATGCAGCTGAATGAATAAATTAAAAAGATCAGGTTCTGTTCTGTTTTCCGCCTGCGCACTGATCAAAGCGCGAGGGAAAAAACATCGCTCCCGCGAAGAAGCCTCCCCACTGCTATTACAATTGTTGAGTTGTTTTATAACAATTTGCGCGGGGGGGAAGAAGCGTTACTACATAACCGCATATAAAAAAGCATAGAAATGTGTCGCTTTTTACATGTTAATCAGTCCGCTTTTTTTGTTTACTTTTGTGACTAATCAGCTAATGGCTACCGGTCCGAGTGCCGAATAGAACAAAAAAAAATTCTGAGTTCCGAATGGCACAAAAAAAGCCAAAATGGCTTTTGTTAAAAAAATGAAAACATAAAAGCCTAGACCTAGTCGAGCTTAAGCCTATGCCAAAATTCAGACCTAAACTAAGCCTTAATTATAGAGTAGTGTCTGTTTAAAAAAATCATTCGGAACTCGGCCCTTTCGGCACTCGGACATTATTTACACTATTCGGCACTCGGAATTTCGACACTCGGAGCGGAAGCGCAGCTAATCACCAGTTCAGCTCGCCCGAGAGGGATCGGTTTCGTTCGCCAATTCCGTCCCGGCCAATTCGGTTCCATTAATTTTTTAGTCAGTTCCGTCTTATGGACTTTTTTAAAAAAAGGGTAATATCCTTTAAAAACTAACAAATTTTTATTTTTAAAAAATATTTTTGAAATGAATAAATAATATAATATTGTAAAAAACATATTTTTTGTTGAAATGAACTGGAGAAAATTAGACACGTTTTTTTCTGAGCAGTGTTTAATGGGCCGGAGTTGCTTAAAATTATTTGGAACCCAGGACTACGCAATTGCTTTTGATTGCGCTCATCCGCAATTGCTTCTGCCCTCCCCGCCTGCCGTATGACGGAATTGGCCGGGACGAAATGGACGGAATTGGTCCCACCGCGTGCGTCCTTTTTTTAGTTACCAAAATGTTACTTTCTTCCTGCCTCTGTTCTCCCTGCCATTGGTTCCGCTTCACTTGCGTTCTGCTATTGTTGTTATTAATGATGCCCACTAAACTGCAGTGTTGCCATCCTACGGACAACTCAGGAGGTCGATGATTTTGAAAATGTTAACCAGTTTTGAGGAGATGATTTTGACTAGTAAACGGTTAAAATTGCGATATACAGTATTTCCTCTAATAGACGCCCCGGAGCGTCTATTTTTCGTTCTAGGGGGGGGGGGGGTAGGCGTCAATTGGAGGGAGGGCCTCGATTTTTCGATCAAAATTTTTTTATTATTTCATAAAAATTCTCTATAATGACTCCAAAGACCCTTGTTTTCATCTTGAAACTATCGTTTAGTTTTACTAAATTCCAAAAAGGATCTTTTCCATTAGTTTTTAAGCAAAATCATGGCCATCCTTGATAAAAAAATGCCAACACTTTCTTAACCCACCAATTTTGTAAAACAAAAATTCTAAAAAATTCCTCCTAGCATCTTTTATGACATCGGTAAAAAATATAGCAAACAACACTTTAACTCAGCATACCACTCCTTCCTTTTGATGGTACACGTGAAAAAAGATCAGGATTGGGGTCAAATTTAAAAAACCTCCCAGCAGGTAATGGAAAAAAAGCCTTAAAAACCAATAAAAAAATAATTTTCAGACAAAAATTATATTCTCATAAAAAGCTCTGATGAGATAAGAAATTGTTACATGTTCTTTTTATTAATTCAGCTTTTGACGTCATTTTCAAGCCAATACAAATGATGAAAAAATGCCCTTTTTCCTCCGCTCGAAAGATGGGAAAGGGGGGGGGGGGGCGGGGGAGAGGGGGGGGGGCGGAATAATTTATAATTTTTTTATGGAATTGTTAAAAAATTTTCAGCAACCAATTTACTTCAGGCACTTCACCTGCTACTCCGACTGCAACAAGTGATATTTGATTTTTTCAAAAAAATGGTTTCTTAAATTAAAAACTATCTGAATAATGTGCCATTGTGACCGCTTCAGCGTGGGTTTTTTTTCGGTCCGCCCTTCACCCCCCCCCCTGCCTGTCATTGGTGTGAAGGAAATTCCTAATGATTAGGGCTCGGATTTGAGGCATTTGCCTTTTTTTTCTTCGCACTAGTTTCGTTATATTAAGCATAAATAACACATTTTCCACTTGGTTTGAGGCTTCTACGTTGACTTTTATAATGCCTTTGTTTGCCTTTTTCGGGGTTTTCGTGCCTTAAAATGCCTTTTTTGGCATTTGGCCATTTTGGTGCCTTTTTTGGCATTTTGCCATTTTGGTGCCTTTTTTGGCATTTTTGGGTGCTGTTTTTGAGAATTTTGGAGAAATTCCATAAGAAAAATGCCATAAAAATGAAAACTAAACCCCGAAAAATTGACTTTTTAAATTTTGAAAAGTACACCCCTGAGAATGGAAGTTTTCAGGAAATTTCAGCATAAAATTTAATTTTTTTATCCATAATTTTCTTCTCAAAAAAAAATTCTTCTCATTTTTGTAATTTTCAATTTTATTTCTTTCATATTCTGTGAGGGGGAAAAAAAGTTTTCTATATAATTTTGACTAAAAAAATTTGCTTCAAAATTTTTTTGTCTTTAAAACGGCAGGAAAAATGTGCATTTAAAAATTTGAAATGCCTTTTTTCATGCCTTTTTCGGGATTTTCGTGCCTTTTTTGCAACTTTTTATGCCTTTTTTTAGGCGCCTTTTTGGCGATTTTTGGTGCCTTTTTTTCCGAGCCCTACTAACTACTAATGATGCTGGATCGTTACTCAAAACAGCAACAAATCATGCACTTGATTTTTTACATGTTTTTGGGCATGATTTTTTTTAATTGCAAAAAATGAAGAAATATTTAGAGGATTTTTTTCTTCAAAAACCACAAAAATCCTCATTTGAAAATTTTGATCTGATTTGTAAACGGATTGTAATTGTAAAACGAAGGTTTTCGATATTTAAGATTTGAAGAAAAATTTCGAATATTATGCCAAATTTTTTTTAATTTAAAAAAAATCATGCACTTTTTTTTTTAATTTAACAAATTTTGAAAGTACTTTTCTTGGCTTTATTGAAGGTTTACGACTTAACCAAATGATGAAAGAACCCACCAGGGCGTATAATTTCTTGGATCTAATTTTAACAAATAATCAATTTCTCATAAAAGATGCCTCAGTGGGCCCTCCATTCTCGATTAGTGACCACAACACAGTAAAATTCGATTTAAAACTAAATGTTTTTCCATGTAAAAATTCAAAATACTATAACTTTAAAAAAGCTAGTTATTTGGAAATAAATGCCATGCTATCTTCCACTGATTGGGTTACCTTTTTTTCTGATTGTATAGAAATTGACCAGATTTATAACAAATTCGCAGCTTTTTTACAATTTTTAATATCAAAATATGTTCCATTAACAGTATCAAATTCTAAGCAAAATTTCCCTGAGCACATTCAAAAAATTATGATTTATCGTCGACAGCTCTGGAAAGATCTTAAAAAAGACAAAACTCGAGAAAAATTCATTGAAACATCTAAAAAACTTGAATATGAAATAAAGAAGTACCTTACAAATCGTGAAAATAAATTTTTAAATGACTTGGACCCTAAGCAACGCTTTCGCTATATTGGTTCTTTTTTAAAGACTAAAAACCCGAAAATTCCCCCTCTTAAAAATAACGAAAACAAATTCACCTTTTCCGACAAAGCTAAATCCAATTTATTAGCCGAACAATTTTATTCGGTCTTCACTGACCAAAAATTCCTGTTTCTTGTCAAATTATTCCTGAAAACAATATTAACTTTTTCACAATGACGCCTAATGAAATTTATTTAGTTGCTTTTCGATGATGACTGGCCAAATCCCAAATATTTGGAAAAAATCAATTATTTGCCCCGTCCCGAAAATACCGAACCCGTTAAATCCCGTTGATTTTCGGCCCATTTCGCTTTTATGTTCAATCTCAAAATTTTTAGAAGAAAATATTACCCAGAAAATCACCAATTTTGTGGAGGCAAATAATGTACTTCCTAATTGCCAACATGGCTTTAGGAGAAAACACTCTGTTACGACTCAACTTTTGGAAGTAATCGATGATTTAAGTTTGGCTTTAGAAAACAAAAAATCGATTGATGTTATTTATTTTGACCTGGCAAAAGCATTTGATACTGTTCCACATGAAAGATTAGTTTCTAAACTCAAAAATGTTGGCATAAATGGTACTTTGTTAAAATGGCTTCAAAATTATTTACAAAATCGCACATTTTTCGTTAGAGTTGGCTCTGCGTTTTCTGATGAATTCCCTTGCTTAAGTGGTGTTCCACAGGGGCCTAATTTGGGTCCGTTGTTATTTTTAATTTACATTTCAGATCTTCCTATTTTTTGCAAAACTGAAAATGTCGAAATTAAGCTTTTTGCTGACGATCTTAAGGCCTATTCTTTTCTTTCAAAAAAACACCATTTCTCCACTCCATTCTTTTATTAATAAATTTCAGAATTACTGTGAGTTGAACGGCCTTAAAATTGCTCCAAACAAATGCTTAGTTTCACATTTTGGGCCTAAAAACCCTAATTAATGTTATTTTATAAACAATATTTCAATTTTAAAAAGTCAAAAAGGTGAACCAGTTAGAGACCTTGGCATTTATTTTACCAATGACTTAAAATGGGAAAAACATATAGAATTTATTACTAAAAAAGCACTAAGAACCTCTTTTGCTTTGCTTAAATCACTCAAAACAAAAAACCCTAAAATTCTTATAAATATATTCAACGTTTACTGTCGGTCAATTTTGGAATTTGGATCACCGGTTTTTAATCCTTATATGAAAAAAGACATTGATGCTCTTGAAAATGTTCAAAAAACTTTTTTACGTATAGTTTTTAGGCGTACTAATAACAAGGATGATATACCCGGGTATAATGTACTTCTCCAACTCTTTAAACAAGAATCCCTTTTAAATCGTAGAATAAAAATCGATTTGAGACTCTTTCATGACATCATTTTGGGGAAAATTCATATTCAGCATAACGATTCTTTTTCAATCACATACTCAAGACTTAAAAACGAGTCTATTATAAAAACAGCTTATTGTTCAACCAATGTTCGGTATCATTCGTTTTTTATTCGTACTTCTCGCCTCTATAGGTGTTTGCCTAAAGAGGCGAGGTTACTTAATTCGATTATGTTTGCTCAACTTCTTGACACATCTGAAATTGATAATTTACTTTTGATACCTCCGTATCTTACCAAGTGACCAATTTATTTGTTTATTCATTTGTTTTGTTTTGTCGGCGTCACGCATAGCGTATAAATTGATTGATTGATTGATTTTAATGAATGAGATTATCAAGGTTGAATTTTTTAAATTTTAATTTTATAAAATTCATGTGCAAAACATGTAACAAATCAAGGCATGATTTGATCGTTTTTTGAGTAACGCACATATGAATGGTTTTTGAGAAACGTTATAGCACCTTCCTAATATGTAAATACATTAAAATTGGTTGGTGTCAAAGAAAATAGTTTGAATAAATGATGACTTTTTTTGGGTTTTTTATTGTTTATACATAATTGAGCTTTATCTTATGAATCACTAATTAAAAGCCCACAAAAATGCTCCTTTACATACTCTCCTCATTCGATATAGGGGGGAAAAATAAGATAATTTTCCATGGAATAGAAAACGATGTAACTTTTTTCCAAAACTGTACTTCATCAGCCATTGTATCCACTGCAACCACTGCTTCACTTGCTACTACATCTGCTACCGCTGTTCCTACAAGTGCTACGACTGCTCCGCCCGGAGGTTCGTGCACCGCATGTTCAACCGCCAGTCTACGGATACTGACGGTAGCAGAGGCGATAGCTTCAGGGCTTGCGTCCGCAACAAGCACATCAACGCCAACCGGCACTTTTGGTATTAATTCGGCCGGCTGCGCAACATTGACGCTGACCTGTCCCGCGGGCCAAGTGGTAAGTGACTTCGGTACGCGACATTTCTTTCCCGCCGTTTCTTTCCCGCCATTTCTTTCCCGCCGTTTTTTTCCCAGGACACTTCTTTCCCGCCGTTTCTTTCCCGGGACATTTCTTTCCCACAATTCTTAAAAAAAAGAAGCTAACCACCACCTAGTTTTTCTGAAAACTTACCCCCCTTGTTTTTTGATAATTAAGCCCAAATTTCTTACTAGAAACCTAAACCAAACTTTTTTCTGAAAATTTAAATCTAAGTTTGTCTGAAAACTACCCCTAGTTTTTTTGAAACCCTAAAGAATTTTCTATTTCAAAAAGTAGGTTTAAGTTATCAAAAAACAAGGGGGTTAAGTTTTATAAAAACTAGGGGGTGGTTGTTTTTTAGGGGGTTAGGTGTTTTAGAAAAACTAGGGGTGGTTAGGTTTTTTAAAAAAAATAATTTAGGGAAAGAAATGTCCCGGGAAAGAAATGTCCTGGGAAAGAAATGGCGGGAAAGAAGTGTCCTGCTCTGAAGTGACTTAGTGCATTCGAATAGACTGGGTAATAAATTCGTTAAAAAGTCAATTATTTCCAAAATTCCTTAGAAAATTGAAATTATTCAGAAACTTTGAATTTACTATCCGCTAATGGAATAGTAACAAAATAACGAATAAAACTCCAATACTCAGTTACTCTAAATCAGGGCTGCCATCGGCTGAGCTCTATTTCAAAGGACATAAGGGGGAAAATTTGCGATTCAAAGGAACAATTTGGGTCACATCTGCTAATGGATTTTGGCTTAAAAATGAACATTTTTGGGAAAAAGACGTTTTCAAAGGACATCTTTGTAAATAAGGACACTTTCAATTTTCTAAGCGGCGAGGCCCATTTCAAAGGACGTCCTTTGATTCTAAAGCCCTGCTCTAAATGCTTTATTTCTAAAATAGTTTTTTGCTCGCAGGTTAGCATACATGTGATCTTGGCTAATGGTGCTACTGACTTTGGCAATTACAACTCCGGTGTCATCGCACTTGATTGCAACACTCGAGCGCAATGGCTTGTCCCATCAAATGCCCAACATCCCGGGGATGTGGTGGATGGATTTTCATGTATCTCCTCCGCCGGAGGCTGAAAATAAACACAGGGCTGGTATATTGATTGACGAACAAGGAATGGATTTTTTAGTTGTTAAAAAGCGTGCTGACGCGTTTAAAAAAAATTGTTTAATTTGGTTGGTTCTGAAAAAAGTTATAAATAAATTTACTCAAAAATTCAATAAAATTGGCAGTTTTAAGAAACGCGCCAGCACCAAAACTGTCACTATGCGCGTTTTGTAAAACGTCCAACACGTTTCGTAAAACTGCCAGAAACATAAGTAGTGACTGTGCAGGAGTTTGCTTATTATTTATCATATTTTATCTTTATTTATTTTGTTCTTTGAAAAATTTTTTCAATCCCTTAGATCTTTTTCATAAACTTTTCCCGGTTTCTAGCTCTTTTCGATTTTTCTGAATCCTTTAAGGAATGATCTGATCGAGTTGGTTTAGTTACCTTTTCGATCAACATCAAATTTTAGGATAGCAGAAATTTTCTCAGATTTTTCATCACTATAATTTTGGGGTTTTGGTTAAAAAAGTTTTTAATGCAATGCTTTTACATCTGACAGTATCTAAGAACATTTAAAACACTCAAATAACTAAAAAACCCCCTTAGATTTTTAAATAAAAATATATATAACTTTATATTTTTGTTAATGACAGTTTTACGAAACGCGCATTTTTATACAAATGTATTTTTGTTCGCTTGCCTTGTGATAGGAAAAAAATCTCCTTTTCTAGGTGATTTTGACTAAAAAATCGCTCAAAAAATGCAAAATTTTCTGTCTAAAATTATTGGGAAGAATTTTTGGTTTTTTTATTAAATTTACACAACTTTTTCTACATATTCGAAGTTTTTAGTACATATTTTTAGATTTTTATACATATTTGGCAATTTTATTAACATAATTATGTACTTATTTAGGCCATTTTTTGTACACATTTTCCCATCCTAATGTTCAGTAATTGATTTCCTTTCTTTGAATTTAATATTCTCCCAATAAACTGTAATAAGAATTGGATAAGAAAGAAAAGAGCGACAAAGTGCTCGAATTTTGCCAAAGAACCGATAAAGGATTAGGCTTCAGCTGAGTCAAAAAAAAAATTTATACAGTCATGGCCATAAGTGTTGTCCCATCCTGTCTTGAAACAAAATATAGCATTAACAAAAATTGGCATTTTTTAATTTCTACTAAGAAGTCGCATACAATTTGGTAACATTTTTATGGGCTTTTTAACAATGCCTTTTTTGGATTTTAGATGTACAAAAGTGTTGTCCCATTTCATTTGGTCAAAAACTCTAAGAAAATTCCTACTAGCATAACTTTTGATGCTGATAAAAAAGATAACACAACGACAGATCACTCCTTCATGGTGTTTTGAGAAGCCGAAAATGGCTTGAAATCTGGAAAATTTTGGAAAAAAGTTCCTAGGGGATTGGAAATTTTTTTCTGAGAAAACGATTAGGCTCATTAGAACGAGCACAAACTGCTCTACAAAGTTGCTTTTGGGATGATGGGTCTATTAAAAGCAATATTTCCTTAAGAAATAGAAGACTTTTTGAAGATTGAAATTGATTTTCCCATATCTCATTGAAAATCGTCTTAGACCCACCAAAAGTATCAATTGACCCAGAAAATTGGAATTAGTAATTTCTCAATTAATGTATGGATGAAGTCGGCGCCTATCGGTAACTTTGGACTATAATTCCCTAAACTTTAAATTATTGAAATAAAAAATCAACATTTGCCATGTGATTCACATTTAGTGAATGCTCTTCTTTTCAACTTTAAATCTTTTAAATCCACGAAAAGTTCTTGTAAGACTCTCTACCGGTCCAGCAGGCAGTCTCTGTGTAAGCATAAGTCGAAGTCTCTGCCCTTGGATCATCCAATTAATGGAAGCATCATTAAATTAGTTTACAGCAGTAATAAAGCAGCAGCAGAAGACAACCATGCAAAATGATATTATTACTAATTGATATGTAATGAATGCATGCTGAAGAATTAAAAAATCAAGTTTTGTTTTATTTTCCGCCTGCCAGAATGCTCCCGAGAAGAAGAAGCCTCGTCCACTGCCCATAAACCATTTGCGTGGTACACTATAAACCGCATATAAAAATGCATGGAAATGCGTCGCTTTTTCATTATTAATCTACCCACTTTTTTTGTGACTGATCAGTTTTGATCACAAGCTCAGCTCTCCCAAGAGGGACCTGTTTTGTCCCGCCAATGCCGTCCCGGCCAGTTAGGTCCCATTATTTTTTGAGTCAGTTCCGTCTATTAAATTTTTCAAAAAATAGACCAAACTAATGATTAAAAATAATTTAGTTAAATGCTTAAAATTCTAAACTAAAATTCAATAAAAAATTTGTTGGTATAGTTTTTTTTTTTGAAAATATTGAAGAAGATAAAAAAAAACACAAAAAATCAAGAGCAAAAAAAAAAGTTAAAATGATCAATGTTTTCATTCTTTACCATTTTTTAATGTATTTTTTCAATATGTTTTTTTATTTTATTTTTTGAAGGGCGGGCAGATGGTGCCGATAGGCACAACGTGGGGAAATTTTGAAATTTGAGTGTATTTTAATAACAAATGTTGCACCAAAAATGTCCAATTTTCCTAATCGAATGGGGTCCGGTAGTGCCAATAGGCCTACCGGGGAAAATTTGAAAATTCGGGCGTGATTCGTTAACAGATTTTTCCTCAAAATAATGTTTTTGTTTTGATGTCTTATGCAAGTTTTAAGCATTTTCTACTCCGTTTTTTCTAAAAAAAAAAAAAAGCACAAAAAGCCTCTGACGCAACCCACAAAAAACCTTAGGATTTTTTTTAAAAGTTAGCCTAATCGGCATCTCAAAAAACCACAAAATGAGATTAAATCCTCACATATCCATTTAATGGAAAAGGGGAACAGAATTGGTCCCACCGCGTGCGTCCTTTTTTTAGTTACCAAAATGTTACTTTCTTCCTGCCGCTGTTGTTCCTGTGGCCATTGGCTCAGCTTCACTTGCGTTCTGCTATTGTTGTTATTAATGATGCCCATTAAACTGCAGTGTTGCCATCCTACGGACAACACAGGAGGTCGATGATTTTGAAAATGTTAACCAGTTTTGAGGAGATGATTTTGACTAGTTAATGTGACTAAGATTGCGAATATTCACTAAAAATCTTAAAATATTTAAATAAACGAAGAAATGTCAGAATTGACGAAGCCACGCTTTTTTGCCCTAGGGGCTTTTGCCCCTATTTTAGGTTGGTTGTTTGTTGTTTTTATTTGCCTTTATTTTTAGGTTTTTTGAATTTTATTTTAATTTTCTTATATAAAATGCCAAATATATTCTTCAATTTGCGATTTTTAACAAAAAAATGTGTCAAACAAATAAAAAAGGGGTCCAAAAATTCAGGTCATCTCAAAATCTATCTCAAAAATCACTCAAAAAGAATAAATAATCACAATATTCACTTCGCTAACAACGTGAATAACAACCCTTTCAAATTTCTTTGTGTAAAAAATTAAACGAAATGAAGTCTTACCGAATAAACTAATAAAAAAGTTGGTTTTCCATTCTCTAATAATGATTAGAGACCGAAAAAAGGCAACAAAAATTGCAAACAAGGTACGTAAAAGGCACAAAAATCCTGAAAAAGGCATTTAAATTTTAAACGCACATTTTTTCGTGCCGTTTTAAAGCAAAAATTTTTTTAAAGCAATCTTTTAGTCAAAATCACATAAAAGAAAAACATTGTTTTCCCTGTCACAGAATATAAGTGAAATAATTTGAAATTAAGGAAAAAAATTTCCATTCTTAGGGATGTACTTTTACAAAATTTTAAAAGCCGATTCTTAGGGGTCTAGGGTCTATTTTTGACTTTTTTTGTGATTTTTCCTATGAAATTTCTTAAAATGAAGAAAATGCACCCAAAAGTGTCAAAAAGGCATCAAAATGGCAAAATGCCAAAAAGGCATTCAAATATTTTTTTTACCAACACTGTACTTGATCAGCTACTGCAACCACTGCTTCACTTGCTACTACATCTGCTACCGCTGTTCCTACAAGTGCTACAACTGCTCCGCCCGGAGGTTCGTGCACGGCATGTTCAACCGCCAGTCTACGGACGCTGACGGTAGCAGAGGCGATAGCTTCAGGGCTTGCGTCCGCAACAAGCACATCAACGCCAACCGGCACTTTTGGCACTAATTCGGCCGGTTGCGCAACACTGACTCTGACCTGTCCCGCGGGTCAAGTGGTAAGTGACTTAGTGCATTCGAATAGACTGCTGCGGCCACAAAGTCAGGATTGAGGGTGGGTGGAGGTGGAACTGCCCAAAACAGTGCTAAGTCGTTTCGTAAATTCCGCCATTATAATGGAATAATTTTAGTTTCGTCTGGTTTCTTTTATTCGAAAAACCGGCTTTGCTCAAACTCAGCAAAATTAAATATCATCAGATGGCTTTTGTGTGTCTCTATATATAGAGACGGGAATTTTGAAAAAAACGGGCCCGGGAACGGGGGACCGTGGCAAAAATCCCCGTTTTCCCGGGGCCCCCGTTCCCAGTCTAAAATTTTGACCGGGGCCCCGGCCGGTGACGGGGATTTTTCAAATCAAAATTTACCCAAATAGTTTGTATTTTTCGCCATCAAAACCTTCGCTTTTTAATGAATAGTTTTCATCATACTTTTGAAATATTTTGGACAGAATACCAAAATTTAAAATTTTTCCATGAAATAAACATTTTTTTAAATTGAGTCGGCAAGATTCCGAAAATACAATGTCAATAAAAATTTAAAGGGCTATGGCCGGCGGTGCCGATTAGGGATGGGCGAAATTTCGTTTCGCGTTTCAAAAATTTCGGGTTTTTTGCGTTTCGAGTTTCGGGTAAAACACCCGAAATTTCGGAAAAGTAGACCCCTAAGAATTAGAGTTTTTGTAGTTCAGGATTTATTCAAAAAAATGACTACAATTAATAACAATTCAGATCAAAAAATCTTTTTTTGTGCAATATTATCTGTACCAAAATACACCCACCCACCCATATCGCCAATGGTGGTGGTTTTTAGGAAATGACTCAGCAACAAAAAAAAACATGTACTTATAATGGAACGAACCATAACGAAATACTCCAATTCTCACTTACTCTCTGAGTGCTTCCTCAGGTACTGTTCGGTGAAGAAATATTAGCTCGAGAATGGCGCATTGGCGCTAGTTTTTGCAATTCTGAGTGCCTTTTATTTTTTTACGAGCCCCAAAACCGGAAAGTATCCGTTCCTTATCCCAACTATACGTATTTTTTTGCTCGCAGGTTAGCATACATGTGATCTTGGCTAATGGTGCTACTGACTTTGGCAATTACAACTCCGGTGTCATCGCACTTGATTGCAACACTCGAGCGCAATGGCTTGTCCCATCAAATGCCCAACATCCCGGGGATGTGGTGGATGGATTTTCATGTATCTCCTCCGCCGGAGGCTGAACAAAAGAGCTGCGATTTTTGATTGACAAACGGTGCCCCGACATTTGCGGCTATGTCCAAAATTGGTTCCAAATTTATGTTGCTTTAATCCCAAAGTCCTTAAAAAGCTTTAATAGAGGCTAATACATGAATTTTGTCCAAGAATTGCGTTCTTAGAGATGTTTCAACAAAAATACTAAATTATAAAAACATCCCAATGGCTTACCTAAAGAGCCAAAAATGCTGTTTTCTCTATTATTAATCCTTTTAGGACATTTGGGATTAATGCAACCTAAATTTGGAACCAATTTTGGACATAGCCGCAAAAGTCGGGCCGCAAATGTCGGGACATGTGACAAACAGGGAACGGATTTGTAGTTGCTAAAATTAAAAACTTCCGATGACCAAAATTTTTTCGGAAATCGGAAAATCGGAATTCCGGTCCAAAAAGAGTGGAATAGGAAACTCGATAAACATAATTTTTTTTTAAAACAAAATGCGCAATTATTATTTTTATTATTCCAAGTATAAAAGGCAATAAAAACAGGGTTCCCAGATGTGATAATTATCATTTTGACATTTTTAGGGGTCAATGAGATTTTTTGTTTGAAATTAACATTTTTAGGTATTTTTAAGAAAATCTTAAAAATTGGCCTTTTTGGTGCAAAATCTGTTACAAAAATACGGTCAGATTTTCAAGGTTTTCCCCTGTTCCTCCTAACGGCACCACCGGCTACTGCCCCTTTGAATTTAAAAATTGGTGTTTTTACTGTTTGTCTTGTTCTTCGAACAATTCGCCAAAACTCTTTAATGCCTTTTTACGATCTTTTTTAAATTCATAGGCGCCATCGGGAAAATTTTGGATTTTGATAGAATTTGTTAACTGATTTGCCCCAACAAATATTTTGTTTCATCAACATTCGCTTAAGATAATTTTTAGAATTAATTCGGATTTTACCGATTTTCACCCCAAAGTTATCGGAATTCCGATGGCCAAGGTCCAAAAATATTGGAAATCGGCTCTATCCCTGCTATGGACAACAGCAAAAAAAAACTGTTTAAAAAACATATAAAGCCGTTCTCCTTTGAATCAGTAATTGCTTTCCTTATTAGTCAATTCATTTGAATTTAAATTCTCTGAATATATAATTATATATATATTCTTGTTAAAATAAGGATTGCACAATAAAGAACAGATTGCCAGCAAGATTGCTCGAATTTTGCCAAAGTACCGATAACGATAAGGATCAGGGGTTTACAGCCAAAGTCACAAAAAATTTAGAAATCCGAACTTAATGGCTTACCAAATTTTCGGAAATCGGAGTTACAGTGGCTTCCTTGCGTTGAGTTTGGGTCTATAAGATAGAGAAAATTTCACTGATTATTTTAAAAAGAAAGTTTATGGCTCTATCATAATTTGGAATTTTTAAAAAATTATTTACTTTTATCGATTTTTCGAAACCTTGCTCACTTTTTTCCGTGCTGGCGCGTTTCATAAAAAAGGTCAGCTCTTAAAACTGTCACCATGCGCGTTTCGTAAAAAAGCCACCATCCCTCCCGCGGATTTTTTTTTAAATTTAAGAATTATTTTAAGAAAATGCCTTAGCTTAAATACAGTCAAGTGTAAAAGCATTTCTCAAATAAATTTTAAACCAAAAACCCATTCTGAAATCACAAATGGCTAGAACCGTGGTTAGTTCGGGGAAAAGGGTCTTAGACTGGAAAAAAATTTCCGTGCACTCTTTCTAAAGGTTTATTTTTTCTTTGAAAATTTTTTCAATTCCTTAGGTATTTTCACGAACTTTTCCCCGTTTCTAGCTATTTTCGATTTTTCTGAATCCTATAAGTAATGATCTGATCGAGATGGTTTAGTTACCTTTTCGAGCAGCATCAAAGTTAAAATAGCAGGGATTTTCTCACATTTTTCATCACTATAATTTTGGGTTTTTGGTTAAAAATTGGCGCCGTAGCCAAAAAAAAATTCACAATAGTAAATCCACTATACTCTACACAATCCGGCGGTGCCGGTAGGCGCCGCGGTAGAAATTTTTGAAAATTTGAGGTATTTTTGTAACAGATTTTACACAAATAATGACAGATTTTTGAGGATTTTTTTCTTCAAAAACCATAAAAATCCTCTTTTGAAAAATTTGGATCTGGTTTGTTAACGGATGCAATCGTTTAATGAGGATTTTAGCAAAAAAAATATTTAAGATTTGAAGAAAAATTTCGAATATTATGCCAAAATTTCTTAACTTTTCAAAATAATCTTGTACTTAAAATTTTTTTTTTATCTAAAAACCCCCAAAATCCTCAAATTTCTCAAAGGACCACAAAAATCCGCAAATTCTCATTTTCAAAAAATCTCTTTGATCCCTTCAAAAAACCCAAAATGAGGCTAAATCCTCAGATATGAAATCCCTATTTTAATTGATTCTACGAAAAGCCTATTTTTGTTATGATACTAAGCAATGACGCCCAATTCTGAAATTTTGTGAAAATATTATCGACTTGATGCTTGTTTAATTATGGCTGCAAGTTTATCAAAAAGTGTCATTTATGTAATTATCGGCATCGCTAAAAACATCAAAAATTGAGTGCGACTATCATTGTTAATTTCCAGAAACGCTGGATGCTTGTATCTCGGCCAACAGGGGACCTTTCGAACATTTGTGAATTTTTTAGATTTATTTATCAAAATTTATATGCTAATAATGATTTTATTAAAAAAATCTGTTTTAAAAAAGTATCAGAATTTTTACCGCACCTGTAGTAGTACAAAATTAGAGTTCTGACTTAAAAAAAAATCGGAAGGCTGTCAGAATTCAATTATCTAAAAAATTGAGTTTTTTTTACGGATATAATTTTTTCTGATAGGGGCCTATCCTGAATGATTACACACCAATTACTTAAAAGTGTTTCGATAATTTAAAAATATAAAAGTACATCTTTTTTAATTGTTATAATTTTGAAAGTTCTAATATTAAAAAAAAAGTGATAATCGTATAATTTTATTTTTTAATTGTTTGAGTAGATGAGAATTTATTTAAGAGTTCGATGCGGATATCCTAAATTTGAGATAGGAATTCTGTTTAAATATTTTTTGAATTTGAAAGGTTTTTTTTATGGATAACATATCTTTTAATTCATTTTATTTTTGTAAAGTAATGTAATGACCATCAACATGTAATTATGGATTGATAATGATTAGATGGAAAAAATACGAAAGGAAAAAAGTGTAAACAGTAATTAGCTAAGCAATAGAAGAACAAATATTAGACAAACAAACACAAAATTGATTGGTATTTCCTGTCAAAAATAATAATAATAAAAAAACTATTTAATGGGCGATTTTCGTTTGTTTTCGTCGTAAAAATGAAGGGATTCAAATTTTTATTTGGCATAATGTTGCTTCACAAAACGGCATTTTTATCGGCGGTAAAGCTAAAGTTGCGTATCAAACACGAAGCATTGAGCCTAACACGCAAATTCAAAGTCGATTTGGAAACTAATTTTATCAGAGATGGAGCGGCACTGAGCCATTATCAAAGAAATGTAAAAATTGGCAAGAATTTCCAAATACGCTTTGAGGGCAAAGATGACGAGGACAAGTACAAATTCTGTTTCCATGTATACACAAATCCGATTGGAGATGAGTTTGTACCAGACCAAACTGATCAGGATCCGATGGATGATCGACCATACCGGGAAGAGAGGAACAACATCGAAATGGACGACATTCGGCAAATGTTCAAAAGCGTTGAAGTGACTCTTTTAGCGCCATTACTTTCGAAGCGTTACGTGATCAATTTGGAAAGCATGGAGCCAAAGAACATTTGGTGGAATCGACGCATTTTGATTAACATGGACAACGATTTAAGCAATTATCATGCCTTTTTGTATGCAATTGTAACGAAAAGTATACGAGACGACGAAAACTCGGAAAGTGAGAAGAAATTTTTGGGTGATGCGCCTCTCAAAAAAGTGATTGGCAATGTTGATTCAAATTCTCAGCAAAATGAGGCAAATTTTTCATTTTTGGATTATATTTATTAAAATTTTAGTTTGCGGAATATCTTCTCTCAATTCCTGTGGATATAACGCGCTTTTTTAAGCACAAAATTTGGTACAATGAATTGCACATTTACCGATATGAGGAGGTGTGTTTTTAATAATAGTTTCTGTTAAAAATTAAAAAATTCAGAGTAAATTTTCAAGTGATTCGAAAATGGAAACGACCAAAGAAAAGACGACAAAGGAAAAGGAGAGCAATTGTTGTTCCATTTGTTTAGATCCCATAATTGAAGAGCAACTAATCATAAAATTGCATGGTGAAAAGGACAGTAAAGCAGAGGTACAATCAAAGGAAAAAACAATTTAAATTTTTTTCAATATAATTAATTTCAGCATATGTTTCACGAAAGTTGTATCATAAAATGGTTTGTTTTGTGCAAAAATTTTACCATTACTTGTATGTTTAAGGTTCAAAGTCAATCATAAATTTCGTTGTCCGTTATGTAATCGTGAATTAAAAATTGAATTGGTATTTTACATATACAAATTTTCTTTTACTAAATATAATTATATATTTTTTAATATTTCAAATTATTTTTATTATTTTTTTTAAGAGGGCATTGCTTCCGTCACTCTTTTCGGGCAATGCGAATTCCTATTCCAAAATGTATATGAATCCCATTGGTGAATTGGCACGAATTGCTAATGGAATGACAGAAGAGAAGAATCTTAAACAAAAACAGGCAGAAAACGAACTCAAACAAATATTAGGAATTTTAAATAACAAAGAAAAAATCTTGAGAGATTTTTTGGATGAAATTCATTTTCCGAATTTGGTCGGAAATTGGGAAGAAAAATTGGTCGAATTAAAAAACGGAAAATTAATTGCAAGTCAATTGCTGGAAAACATCCAAAAAGAACTTGAACAATTTGTGACTAATTATATTAATCCATGGGAAGAAGAAGACGACGAAGTGATTGAGATAGCCGAAAAAGCACTGTCATCCGTCCATGCACTTATAAATGGCCAAATATTTGGCCATTTAGCTGTACAAAACATGGCAACGATAACTGTGGACAAAAAGGAAGAGAAGAAACCGGCAGTCAAAAGGCTAATTGCGCGATTTAAAAATTTGAGAAAATCGGGGAAAACTTAATCGAAAAAATTAACAAAATTCTGACAATAAGTACCTTTTTACCTTTTTACAATGTATTTTATATTTATATTTAATATTTTGCAATTGCTTGAGGAATAAAAAATTCAAAAAGTTCAAATTGATTTAAATTTTAAGCATTTTAAGTGGGTCTATGTCAGTTCGGGCGCCAATACAATTTGGCGACACACGATTCGGCGCCAAGCCAAAAATAGGAAAACTCCCCAACCCTCTAGTTTTTTGAAAACCAACCGCCTAATTTTTAAAAACCATTTTTCAAAAAAAATATTATTGAATGGGTGATGTTTTTTAAAAAAACAGGGGGTTACATATTATTAAAAAATAATTTGCATGGGTGATGTTTTTTAAAAAACTAGGGGGTTGGGTTTTCAAATAAAAAAAGGAGGCGCCAGCCCCAAAAAAGGAGGCAAAAAGGAGGCATTAAAAAAGTTTATAAATAGACAAAAAAATTGTTAAAATGGCTTTATTCATCATATTTATCTCTAGTTTTCACTTTGTTGAGCAATTCGGAATCGGAGATAAAGAGCTTGTAGGCCTGGATTGAGCGTAGTCGACACAAGTGAGTTAAGAACAGGGCTCCCAAATGAAAATTTAGAAAATCATCATTTGGGGTCAAAAATCATCATTTGAAAAATTCTTCTAAAAGCAAGAAACCCAGTAAAAACACCAATTTTTTAAACTCACAGGGGCGGAAGCAGGTGGTACCGATTGGCGCCATCGGGGAAAATTTTTGAAATTATGGTCTGATTTGCTAATGGATTTAATCCTAAAAATGGCCATTTTTGAAAATTTTTATCGATTTCCTTATAGAATTGTGAAAAACACAAAAAGGAGGCAAAACTCAAAAAGGAGGCGGCCGGTCAAATAGGAGGCAAAACTCAAAAAAGAGGCAAAAAGGAGGCGGCCGGTCAAATAGGAGGAAAAACTCAACAGGAGGCAAAACTCAAAAAGGAGGCGGCCGGTCAAATAGGAGGAAAATGCCTCCTAAAGGAGGTATTATGGCCACCCTGGTTCCGTTTTACGTGTAACTTGTTCTTTAATTTAAAGTTTATCAAAAAGAGTGCTTATTAATGAACAAATGAGTAAAACTTAGCCTCGATTTGTTCAAAGATTGTCCAAGAGTTCCAAGTTTTGAGCTTTTTCTATCAATTTTAAAAACTTATATAGACTTATGCTGTCGATAAAGATTTTAAAGCGATTTGTTAAATGATTTTGGTAAGATCAGTTTTAGTATTTGTGCCAAAAAATTAAGGAATTATAAAGAAATAGAAGTTCGGGGTAACCAATACTAGGGTGATCGAGAAGTAACTTAACACTTTATGCATAATACAATACTTGTCGCCAATTATGGCATTGGCGACGAGAAGGCGGGTCAAAACCCGCCACAACTGTCGGGGGTACCGGTCTTCCTCACCGGGCCTAAAGGGGAACTGATCGGGACCAAGCACGAGCGAACTATCAAGGCCCAATCGCGCAAATACCGAACGAAGAAAGGGGCAGGAAGGCATTGAAGCGAACGAGTGAATCCCGCTTCTACAATTCTTCAAATTGATCACCTCCTTCCTTTTTTTCGTTCCTTTTATTTGTCGTTGGAGAAGTTCGGGAGTTGGCTCGGCGCAACGAGTACTGCGGAAAGGAGTCTCCCACCAGCCGGAGCATCCCAAGCAGCAGACGGGCACAAGTTCCCGTGTTCAGCGAGTTCAAGCAGCACAGGGACAGAGAGGAGAGCCGATCGGTGCTGAACCGTCCGCCCAAAGGACCAGCCCCTTTCGTAAAAGCAGTTCACGCACCAGTTGAACTGCTCACCAGGTTCCCGACAAGCCCTGACAGCCAAATCTTGTCGGTGGTGCCGCTAAGCAGCAGCAGCAAAACGCTGCTCAACAACACTTCCATCTAAGCAGCACCCGCAATTTTTCACCCCTCCCTCCTCCCATTTTCGTCCCCCTTCGGCGCTGATCGGACTGATCATCAACATCAGACACATCAGCAGAGCGAGCGAGCAAGCAGCGGAAAGGGTACGGAATTCTCTTTACGGCAGGCAGGCACAGCGCACTGAGCGTGCCGCCATAAGGGACGAGAGTGGTGAAGAGGAGCGGGAACCAATCCCGCCTCAGCACCTCAACCGATCGGCCGTCACGAACGGAGTGACCCGACCGGTTCCTCCGAAAAGAGCCAAGGGGCCCCAAAAAAGGATTGGCGACAATACTTATGTACTGTGCAAAACATTTTTCATTTATTTGATAATTGAGCCCATCTTTAAAGTGTATTTTCATCCCCGCCCCTGGTGGGAAAGGGGCGCGGGGATACTATTTGGATGACAAGAAATATGGAGACGGAGACGCGGATTTGGGACAAACAGTTGCAAAAGCTTTTTATTTGTTATGTTCCCACCATACGAACCAAGGATGTCGCGAACCGGACATTTCACGATTACGATTAAATGTTTAAGATTACGATTATTGGGAAAAATACACGATATGATTAAAATTACGATTCAGGATTTTTGCCAAAAAGAATGACGATTATTTTTTATTCATAGTCAAACGCATAAATTTAGTGATTATTGCGGGGGTGCCATTTACAAAGTTGCAAAAGAAGATCATGCAGTCCAATAAAAGAATTCGGTGGTCAAAAAAAAGGCTTACATAATTTGAAAAGGAAAGGTCAGCGGTGCTGATAGGCTAGAAAAATACAGAAATTGTTAATAGATTTTTTAACTTTTTTATAACATATCATAGATAAGACCAAATCAAGAAAAGTTCTCCGCTTTTATTTTTTTCCTGAGATTTTGGTCAATTAAACACCAATTCTTCAAAAGTAACTTTTAAACATTGTACTTAAATTTTTTTTTTCAATTTTTAAAATGGACATGGTTTTTATAAAATTATTATGTAATATTTAGAATTTGTGAGGCTTTGAATTCTGTTATATTGCTGGCAAATAACTGACATTATGGTGGAGCAAATAACGGATATAATGCTGGCAAATTACGGACATAATGTAGTAAAAAACAAATACAATGTTGGCAAATAAGTTATAACCCAAGCTGATAAATATTGGCACAAACAAAAACAAAAATTTTACCTATAAGCATGTTTTTTTATAATTAATGTCATGAATATAACGCGAATTTAGGAATGCTTTTTGGTAATAAAAATACAGATTTTTGCTTATAAATTTCAATATAATGTCAACATTATCTTATCCACGTATTTAATGGGTTTTATTCATGACCAGGACTATGGAATGCCAAAACTGAAGCATTTATAAGCTGATGGTTTAGCTAATTTAATTATTAGTAATAAATTTAAAGAGTAATTAAAAACCATTTGTTTATAATAATTTAATTTTTTATACACAAAAAAAATTAATTTCAGAAATTCCTAATATTAAATATTCATTTTAATATTTATTTGAAGAATTTTAATTTTTCAAATGTTTTAAGGTGTATTAAAATTATTTTTAAACCAACAGAAACGGAAAAATAATGTATTCTGATCCAAAATTTATTCTTTGTTCTATTTTCCTTTCACTTGGCGTTTTGTTCAATTTGGCGCTATCAACTGACGGAATTAGTTCGTTTAGCTGAATGACATAAATTAAATTATAAAAAATTATAACCAAGCAAAACGATAATCTTTTTATAAAAATTAAAAAAAAAAAAGAATAATTTATTTAAGTAACGAAGCCAGCGGACTCTAAAAGTTCTTCGGCGGTTGGTTCGTCTCTTGGCGAGATCGCTAAAGCGGTGGTTTGTGGTGCGGGGCTTGCGTTCGCCTCCTCTAGCGGTTTACAAGCAGTTGATTGTGCACGACCTGTAGCAGCTGTTCAATCACTGCCAACAAATAATTCTTTGGTTGCTCATCCTTATTCATGGGCAACGCCATCACCGGCTCAGACCATCACAACAAATAATAATACAGTATGAAAATCAAATTTTGAAACAAAAAGTCTGCATGATATTTTGTCAAACTTGTATTAGTGCCAGAAGGCTTAGAATGTCATAATTTTTCGGGAATTACGTATGAAAAATTTACGAAAGCAAATTAGTTTAAATTTTACGACGTCAGGTCCTTCCGATTTAAATTACAAGAAGCCATTTTTTATTTTGCGTTTCGTTACTTTGAAAAGCAAATGTTTGTACATTTATTTGACCGTTAGGCTATTAAAATGGCTTTCAAGCTTGGAACAGTACCGGATCATGACACGATTTCCAGGGTCTTGACCCTGATTCTAGTACTTTTTGAAAAAGCCATCAGGATCGAGGTCCAGAAAAACTGATCTTGTCCGGATGCAATTCTCGAATCAAAAAAAAATCTTATTCATTAGACGCTCTTCGATCCAAGTGAAATGAAAGACATTGGAAAGACAACACCAATGCAAGCAGTTGACCACGAAGGTGGTGGTGGTGGTGCACATGGTGGTGGTGCTGCACATGGTAGTGGTGGTGAGCATGGCGGTGGTGAAGCACCACACGTGATTGGTGGTGGTTCCCGCGGTGCTGGCACAGCATACGGCGCTGCCTCTGCCTCTGGGCCTTCTCTTGCCCAACTTTTGGTCCCGGCCGCCGCTGGGTTGGCACTTGGAGCACAATGGGACAATACTGACGGATCGCAAGAAGATGACCAAGAAAATATAATGGAAAAGGTTGTTCAAGCATCATTAGCACTAAATAATCTGTTGGAAAATTTAATTAGAAATTGAAGAAGCCGAAAAAGTGCCGCAAGTCGCGCTTGCGCTCAGTGAAGGCGCAAAAACCAGGTAAGTAACAGCTTTTTTTTTTAATTTTACCTTTTTTGGGTGCTGGCGCAATTTCGTTAAACGAGGGTTCAGCTCCGATTCCCCTACCCGGTCCGAAGACATTTTGAGTCTCATTCCCGATCCGATCCCCGACATGCCATACCCGGCGTTCCTCGACAAAAAATAGGCACTGGCAAAAATGTTTATCCGAGCACTAAAACAGATGAGGAATTCGGGAAAAAAGGAAATTTAGGAGACAAATTCGTTAAATATATTTTTTTTAAATAGATCATGTTTGATGTAGTGGTCGAAGTACTGTTTTCCATACCTTTTGCTTGGGTTCAAATCTTCCCATTTAATAATAAAAGAAAAATTCCTGGCGGCCTATATCGACACCGCCGGACGGATATCTTTGACCTTAGATTTTCCCAAAACTTAAGTATTTCTTCTACTGTTTGGGAAAATTCTTCCTAAAATTCTCCAGAATTGACTAATTTTTGGTCAAAATCTGAAAAAATCAAATTCAATTTATCTAAATTTTTCCGGCGGCGCCTTTAACATTTAAAAAAAAAAGAAAGAAGCCAATTTACTGGTTTTAAGAATCACTGACTACGAATCCGGCATCCATTTCGACTCATAGGAACCCGAATTAGAACAAAAAGTCGAAATTTCTTTAAAGAAAGCACTCTGCCAACGAAAAAGATTTTTGTCTTGGCACCTTCCATTGTTGATTATTCGCCTTATTAGCCCAGCCTCTGTTAATAAGAGGTATCAAAAACGTTTTTTTGTCCCCTTTAAGTATGAAAAAGTGGCCGCAAATTGATGGTATATTTTGTGGGATCAATTGAGGCGGAAGAGCGAGTCAAATGATGAGAAAAAAATGCGATAATTAGGGCTGATAAATTATATTTTTTTTAATATTTTTTTTTTTGCTGATATGCTTTGAAGAAATGAGCTCAAAGAAGCATTTCTGCATTTAAATTTTTTCATTTGGACGTCAATATTCATCAATAAAAAAATATTTTGGCTCTTTTTAAAAAAAATATATTTCAATATTTTAGGATTTTGTCAATATTTTGGTAAATACTTTAGCTCTTTTTTAATTCAATATTTTAGGTTTTTGTCAATAATTTGGTAAATATTTTGGCTCTTTTTAAAAAAAAAATTTTTCGACCTTTTCTTGTAAAAACCCAAAAATTCATGTAAAATACCCCCCTAAGGATCAGTTTTAGAAAATTTTCAAATGTACCCCTAAAATGGAGGGGGGGGGGGGCTGGGGGTTCCAACCTATTTAGATTTTATGGGTTTTCGCTTTTAATTTAATGCAAAAACACTAGTAAGGACATACAAAGAGTAATAGCAAATGAAATGTAAGGGCAAAATTCCCTCCCCTCCCTGCTCGGCGGGATTGCCAAACTGTACCCCCCCCCCCTTGTTCGTAGTAACGAATGAAAAAAGAAAAGTAAAGATTGAAAGCAGAAAACTTATTGGAAAAATAATTAAATTGCCACTTTTTTATCCTTTTTTAAAATTTATTTTCAATTTAATTTAGATTTTTTACACGCATTAACCGTCATGGCAATTGGTAAAAGAAAATAAATCAAAATCAATAAATAATCATTTTTACCTAAGGCTTTTTTAAAAATTAAAAATTATTTACGGAATTTATTTATGCATTAGTTCAGCGTTCGGATATGTTCTTAGAATCAAAGGACCGTCCTTTGAATTGGGCCTCGCCGCTTATAAAATTGAAATTGTCTTTATTTCCAAAGATGGCCTTTGAAATTAGCATTTTGCCCATAAAATGTAAATACTGTGCATTTCATTGGAAAACAAATTCTCCCCCTTAGGTCCTTTGAAATTACCTATTGACAATTCGTTTTTGTATTTAAAATTGCAATATTTTTATTAGAAAAAATAAGTTCGATTAAAATGAAAGAACAGCAAATTATGTTTGATGAAATATTCGGAGACAATTGGGAAAAATGGAAATGCGAAAAATGAAGGACAAAATATTGAAAAAGCAAAAGAAGTATTGGAAAACAAATTTAACGAAACATTTGACGGAAATTGGAATGGTGAAGAAATGGGAGAGGAGGAGGAGGAGGACAATTCATCACAAAAGAGTGATCAAATGGGAGAAAATATTGGAAAAAGTGGACAATTGGACAAAGAGAGTGATCAGCAAAAAAGAGAAATAATTCAGAAATTCGATCAAATAAAAAAGAATTTAAAAGAAAAGGAAAATATTCTCACAAAAGACGGCTTAAAATTTATAGCAAAAATATTGAAGGAAATGGATATAAATAAACGATAAAGATACAAATGGAAAAATGATTGATTTAGCCTTAATTCAATCCGAGAGTGGATTAAAGAAATTGTAGTTTTAAAAGGATACTGTATTATTAAAGGTACTGTCACAGAAATGGAAATACTAAGCAAATTTGGTGAAATGAAACAAAAATATATGGAAAAAGGAAGAAACACAAAAACTGAATGGCAAAAATTTGAAAGGGAATAAAGAAGAAATTAGGGACGAATGTAACGACAATAGGATTGGGAAAACAATTTGGCCACAAATATTTATAAAAAAAAAATACATACAAAGTTGTTGGCTACTTTTTTTTCTTGCTAATATTCAATGGCCTAATAAACACAAAAACGTATTTTTAATTTGGTTTGAAGCTTCTAGGACGCATTTTTTAATGCATATTTTGGGATTTGGTGCATACTGCATATTGGGTTTCATATTTCGCAACTTTTGCTAAAATTTTAGATCTACATTCCCTTTGAATCAACTTTGAAAAAAATAACCCAATAAATTAAAAGTTTTAATCTTTTGGAAATATTTTTCCAAATTTTTTTTTAAATTTTTATATATTAAAAAGTAATCTATATAATTATACCCTGAATATATTTGATTTATCAGTGTTAGAAAAAATATTGAGCTTTTTTAATATATTTTTCTTAAAATTTCGTGACAAATCAAATACATTTCAGGGTTGTATATTATTATTTTTTAATATATAAAATCTAAATATTTTTCGAAAAATATTTTGGAAAGTATTTATATTTTTTCAAAAATTTTGCCAATAACTTTCTCAAAAAATTCAAATTTTTCATTTTTTTTTTTTGAGAAAAAGGTTGCTGCATTGTCCGAAGATTTCAAAAAATATCTATACAGTTATAAAACTATAATATTTATCGTTTTTCCAACCAATACCGAAAAATACCGAAATCTCCAAAATATTGCTTTCGGTATACCGAACGGTATATACCGAAAAAAATACCGAACGAAATACCGTACCAATACCGTGCCGCACACTACTTAGGACATCTTTGCTTAGGCTGAGGCCCTAGTCTTAGTTGGCTTTATGAAAATCCGACACTGGGCAATCTTTTAACTATTATTTAAATGCAAACATTTATTTAAACAAAAATTTTTACATAGGTTTTTTTTTTAATATATGATTTAGAATTAAAAAATTAATGCTTGATGACTATGTCTATTTTAATTTTGGTAAAAAATAATTATTGCACCATATTCACAACCAAGATGATATGGTATCCTTTCAAAGAGGTCCATCTTCCCAATTTATGTTTTCCAATTAGTTAAGAGATTCAAAATTCTTAAAAAAATTTAATTTAATTTAGTGTCGGATTTTGCGGCTCCCAAAGAGTTGGATGCCAAAAAGGAAATATTTCGAAAAAATATAAACAATGAAAAAAAAGCTTATGCAAATGAGATGACACACCCAAGAGGAATGGATAAATACAGGGTTCCCATCCGTCCTTTATTTCGGTGCTAGGTGATTCCGACAATGGTTGATTTCGACAGAGTGATTTCGACAAAGTGATTTCGACAGTGATTGGATTCGACAGCGAGTGATTTCGACAGTAAACTATTTCGCTTTTTTTCACTGTCTGCGCGTGATTTCGACAGTGGGTGAATTCGACAATGATTGATTTCGACAGTACCAAATAAAATAATGAATCGGCAGTACCGATAAGTTTTAAAAAACAATACATACAATGAGTCATTAAATATTTTTAGTTAAGTTTAAACTCAGAAGTGTAGATGATGAGAGCACGCTCGGAGATAAAGCAAAGGATCTCTGTTTTCAAAATCTTCAACCAGGGCTTCCAAATTATTGTCTTGCCTTTCTTTTATCATGTGGACCCCTAATTCCATCTGCAGGTGCGGCATCATAATCTGCAATTCTCGTTGACCACATTTCGTCTTCTTGGACTATTTTTCTAATAAAAGGACTGAGACGTTGTTTTCCTTTTAAGTGAGTGTTCCAAATAGAAATTAAACCAGAGTTCCCAGATAAAAGGCGGTAATCGTAATCGTATAATCGTAGTCGTATTTTGCCACGATTACACGATTAATACACCCCTAAGAATCGGTCTTTTGGAGGACAATTTGGTAGCCAGACAAAATTAATTTATGAAAAATTTTTCGTTAAACAAATGTTTTCACACAATTTTAAGGTGTTCCTTCTTCAGCCCTTTGTTATTATTTTGTTCTTATTTCTTAATCTGAGGTTAAAAATAAGAAAATTTTACGGTTTTCCAATTTTTTGAAGCAATTTCATTAATATTATTAAAAATTTTCCCGGCGGCACCGCCGGACATTGAAATCCTTAGTGGAATTTTACAATAAAAGGACCAAAAATTGACCATTTTTGGGGAAAATCTGTTAACAAATAGGCCATAAATTTTCAAAATTTCCACCGATGGCGCCTATCGGCACCACCGGACACCCATTGTCTAGGGGTTCTTTAAGTTTATCTCAAAAATTCGTCAAATTACTCATTTACTTTTCAAAGCAAAAAAGTTAAAGACTCCAAAATTGCCCTAAATGGTAACGAAAAATATGGTGCCGCCGGGAAAATTTTATAAATTTTTTTTTACATTTATTAACAAAAATGGCTCAAAAATGGTTAATTTTGAAGTATTCTTGAGCCTATTTTTAAGAATATTTACTAATTTTTAAGATAAATTTTGAAAAAATCATAAGTAAATGCTGTCCGGCGGTGCCAATAGGCGCCGCCGGAGAAACTTTTGAGAAATTAAATAAAATTTACAGAAAAAAATTGTATAAAAAATAATGTCTTTTGACATTTTTTTTTATTAGAAAGCCTAAAAATGAAGAAATAATTCTGAAATTAGGCATTTTGTATAAGAATTCAGGAAGTAAAAAATAAGGCAACCCTAAAAAAGGGGCAAATGCCTTTAAATAGGGGAAAAATGGCATTCCTGTTTGACTATGTAAAAAATTACAAATTTTTAAAAAATAATCGTAATCGTAATCGTGAATAATCGTGTTTTGGGCCAAAATCGTGAATCGTAATTTTAAGCGTATCGTATTTTTGCCAAAAATCGTAATCGTGCATTTAATCGTAATCGTGAAATGACCGGCTCGCGACATCCCTGTTGCATATGACAGTATTTTTAGCGTTTTGAAATGTCTTTTTCATTTTAAATTACGAATACGGAAGGATCCGCGGTGCCGATAGGCGCCCCGTGGAAATTGGACCCGTACGAGTCGGGGTTTGTCCCACTTATGTATTTGTTAGCAGAAGAAAATTTAAAAATGCTTAAATTGTAATTAAAAATTAATTTTCGATAGAGTTCTTCAAAATATTCTTTTTCTTTTGGATTCCATTTCCAAATTTTAAAAAAAAATATTTAATGACTCATTGTATGTATTGTTTTTTAAAACTTATCGGTACTGCCGATTCATTATTTTATTGGTACTGTCGAAATCAATCATTGTCGAATTCACCCACTGTCGAAATCACGCGCAGACAGTCAAAAAAAGCGAAATAGTTTACTGTCGAAATCACTCGCTGTCGAATCCAATCACTGTCGAAATCACTTTGTCGAAATCACTCACTGTCGAAATCAACCATTGTCGGAATCACCTGCCACGTTTATTTCAAAGGACGTCCTTTGAAAACGGCATTTTGCCCATAAAATGTAAAAATTGTTCATTTTTAAGCCAAAACCCATTAGCAGATCTGAGGCACCACCGGACCCATTTTACTCTAGATTTTCTCAAATTCAACTATTTCTTGTGCAAAATCTGTTACTAAAATAAACCAAATTTTCTAAAATTTCCCCGGCGGTGCCTATCTGCACGGCCTCCGCACCCCCCCCCCCCCGCTTGGTGAAAAAATTAAACATTTGAAAATAAAGTTTTTTTTTAATATCACCTTATCTGTCCTTTGAAATAGAGCTCAGGCGATGGGAACCCTGGATAAATATAATCGAAAATTATACAAATGTGGATTATACGTTTAAAAACTCAAGGGATATAATTTTTTCCCGGAAAAATTCGATGCGTTTGTTAATTAATTATAATGTATTTTATAAAGTTCTATTAACAATAAAAATAAACAAGATATAAAAACTCCAAATAATGATTAAACTTTAACTTAATCTTTAATAAAAACTAATTTTCATAATAAAAATCCATTCATAGGTGTGTAGAATTTTTTTTTTTTTTTTTTTGACAAAAATTGAGAAAAAATAAACTAAATGAAACCCCCGATTTATAAAATCCCGAAATGAAAATAGCAACGAACTAAAATTAAGCTAAGAAACCCGAAAATGAATTCTAACCGCAATATTATTTTTTTGATTAAATAATTATGTATTTTCCCATGAAATATTTGTTATGGTATTTCCCATTTATTCAAATAATCCTTTTACCATTTCTCTTGCTTGCACAATAAACTAATCAATTGATCACCACAACTTTATGCGCAAATTGCTTTCTTTGTATTACAATTCAATTCATTTATTTCTTTTCTCTCCGCTTCAATCGATTGTTTTCCTTCACATCAGCGAAATGGCTTATATTATTAATACGCCTTTACATTTTACAAATGTGTAAATAATAAATTCATTTTTGTAAATTTTAATTAGTGGAGATGACGTCATCACCGCCTCCGGAGCAAATGCGCGACGCAACAGACGCCGCCATGGAGTCGGTGGCCAAGGCAATTGAGGCAAAGTACCACGAACGAGAGGAGCAGATGGCCAAGCAGTATCAGGACGAGCGGGAAGAATGGGAGCAAAGGATAACGGCGACGAGACGCAAATTTGAGACGGAACGCCAAAAATTTGAACAAGCAATGCGACTGAAAAGAGAACAGCAGACGGATCAATTGGCACAGATGGTTCAACAGATGGACGAGCAGAGACAGGGAGAACAACGACAACAGCAAAGGGGGCGAGAAGAAGAACAAAAGCGATAACAAAGCGGTGGAGAAATTATCTTGAAAGAAGACACTAATGATTAACTAAGTGGGAAGAAATTATCGTAATGACATCCTAATGATCAAATAAGCGGGGAAGAAATAACGGGAATGGCACACTGCTGGGATTTTTCGTTTTTTACCTTTTTAGGGGATTATTTTGGATGAGAAGCACAAAACCTCGACTTTTTAGCACTTATTTTGGGGTTTATCATAAAAAAACTATGGGCACCTATTTTGGCCTTTTGCAACTGTTTTGCTATCGTCAAAAAATGTAGCTATTTTTCTACAAATTTCGTTAAATTTGAGAGCGACTCTCGAGCACCACTATTATCGGCAAAGCCGGACATTGTTAAATGAAGTTTCTTTTTAATTTTGAGCAAAAACAAAGGAATTCTTAAAAAAGTGCACATATTTTTGGGTAGAAAAGAGAAAAAACCCCTCAGAAAAAACACCCCTTTGAGCTTTTTTCAATTTTGTCACCATTTTACACTTATTTTTGGCTTTAACCTACTTTGGGGGTTTTTTTTCGCAATTATATAGTACCTATTTGCGATTTGTGGCGGCATCTAAAAAATTCTAGCCTTTTTAATGATCAATTAAGCGGGAAAAAATTATCATAAAAGGACAATTAATAATTAATAAAGCGGGAATAAATCATGGTAATGGGCGATAGTTTGGCGTGATCGAAGTGGTGCTGATGCGTTCTTAAATTACCAATTTTACTGAATTTAAGACTTGCTTTCATAACTTTGAAGCAATTAAATTAGGAATCTTGGTGTCGTACGCTCTTGATTGGCTCTATTAGCTTGCTAAATTTCTAAACATGACTGGGTTTTTTTTCAAGAGCTATAACAATTTTATTTTTAGGCGCCACATTTATGAAGAATTTTTTGAAATTTAGCAAGCTATACTGACAGTTTTAAGAAACGCGGCAACCAGCATCATCGATGTAAAATAATAAACAAAATGAGTGTTCTGAGTTTTTATGTCATTAAAATCTTATTAAAGCAGAAATTATGCGCAAACAAAGGCCATAATCACAGAAAAGTGGCGATTTTTGCTGGCGGTTTTTCAACAGTGATCACGTGACAATCAAATTGGTTTTCGGCAAAAAGGGCATTCAAATCAATTGGCAAAGTGTCCACCTCTTCACGAGCACAGCGCAAAACGAATACGTCATTGAGCACACTGAGAGAAAAATAATTTATTTGAAAACATTTAACACAATTCAATTCGATAGAGGGGAGGCAGAAAAAGGGATAATAGTGTTTTCTGTTTTTGTTCAAATTTGGGTCCGGGGTTCGAAATCGGGCGAAATGGACGCGTGATCAGCAACCCCGAAACCGAAAACACCAGAGGAAAGGTGTTAACACGACTTCTTAAAAATTTTTATTCTTTTCGAAAAATGGGGGGGGGGGGGAGGGGAGGAACACCTTACTATTTGCCGAAAAGGAAAGGGTTGGTTGGTCCGTAAATTAGAGAAATGGAGGGCAGTAGGGATGGGAGCCGACGTCCAAATTTTTTTTCGGAAACTGGAATTCCGAGCCCTCAAAAATTTTCGGAAATTGAAAATTTTTAGAAATTTTTCTTGACAATAAAATTAAGAAAATTTTGATAATCAATTTTGCCTAAAATTTCCGACGGAATTCTGTCCCATCCCTGGTGGGCAGGTAGTTTCCACCCTCCCGAAAAGTTAAAAAAAATTCCAAATCTTAAGGTTTTATACTCTAAGTAAAGGAATTTTTACAAACTTGAATTTAAGAATTTATAATTTTCGGAATTTAGAGTTTTTTAAAATCATGTTTGAGTTCTTAAAATTATCTGTCTGGAAAAATTTCCTTGAAATTTATTTAAATTTCAAGATTTAGAATTAAAAAAAGAAGTTCGGATGGGAAACGAAGCGAAGGGGGTAGAATGAATTTGCCCATGCACTTTTCCTTCCACTCTCACAATTTTGCATCATCATCTTCTGCTGTAGCTGCAATTGGAACTCGGACAATGCGCAACACTTCGCCCGTGTTGTTGTTGGCCAACTCGTCAAAAAAATGGTCCTCCCAACGCCACGCGGTGCCAATTTTGAGTCGTAATTTCGCGCAGAATTTCGCCCGCTTGACGTCCACCGGTTCTGCTGATTCGACGGTCATATAAGCCGCGTACTTGTGCCGATCGGTGCCCCATTCAGCCAAATTCTGTATTAATTAATATCAAAATGTTAATTTTTGAAAAAAATTTTAATTATCTGACAACAGCAAACCTGCTGACACATACTTTTGGAAAAATTTGAAAATTACAAAAGAAAACAAACTAACTAACGTGGTTCCTTTGGTTTTTAGTATTGCTTATCAAAAACCGGACATCCAATCACTCATTTCATGAGCTTTTGGTTCAAATTCGGTCCAAATTCAAAAAAAAAAATAAATGAAATTCGGTGATTCGTGAGCAAAATGAAGGACCCTAAATAACTTTTTTTTTGCGAATCTTAAATTTGATTATTTTTTTTTACATTTTGTAACATATATTCTACAAATATTCGCATTTTTCCGCCTTCGCTTACATTCGTAACTGCCCTGACAAAATTGAAGAACGCTGTGTGCTGAAGTGCCGTCTTTGCCGGTGCTTTTTTGGCCTTGCGTTTTTTCTGACTGTCCATTGAGTCGAACAATGACGTCAGGACGACAGAGTCTTTGTCACTGTCGTCTTCAGCAGAATCGGAACCGATGGTTTCATCGTCGTCGTCACCACTTTTTTTGTCTTCTAAAAAATAATTCTTTGCGTTAAATAAAGACGCAGTTTTTCCAACAAAGAAAAAAGTGTGCTAACAAAGGAGATTGTATTTAAGTGTGGGAAATTCAATATTTAGGCCTTTTCCGAGCCCTGAATATAAAAAAAAAGTTAGAACCAAAAATGTCGCTAAAAAAATTGACTAAAATCTTGATTCCTCAGAAAGTTCGGGGTTTTTTATGTCCCCGAATTTGAAAAAAATCCTTTAAATTTTATTTGTTCAGGCATTTTTATTTTTCTAAAAAAACTGGGAATTTTCTTGAAAAGATCACTGGCTTTAAAAAAATTCAGGAGGCGTTAAAACGTTAAGGCGGTGATTGATTTTTTATCCTCCTCCGTTACCAAAGTCTGTCTTAAAACAAAGCATTGCTCGCCTTTTTTGTCATTTGTCGCTTCATCAGTGCCATCGGCGTTCCCCTGCTTCTGTTGCTCGTCACTTTTTGGGCGTTCCATGCCCAATTCGAGTGGAGCCTCGACAAGGAGGCGCAAAGCGTAGCCCATAAACTGTGTCATTTCATCCGTCGAACCATAGTTGGCATTGAAGAACTTCTGCGGATTGAGAAATGGGGTTAATTTTTATAAGAAAATTTCTTTAAGTGAGTGTGGAACAGGGGGGGGGGGGGATAAGAGAGAGTAGGAAAAGGTACCCTGTCTAAGAAATCATAGCAATATAAAAAGTATACATCTTGCTGTTTTTATTGCGTTTTAATCGCTTTAACAATTTTATTTTCGATGATAAAAAGGCAAAATTATATTTTCATACTTTTTTTTTTGTTTTTTTCACCCTTCCCCAGTCGTACTTTTAAGTCGTGAACGGTGTAAAGAGTGTGTTCGTTGTCAATTGAATTCTTGAAGAAGTCATTGATTTCACTGGAGATACATCCATTGAAAAGGATTCTTTTGTTTTTGAAAATGCAGCGAACGGACGACCAATTGGGGATGTAAGTCAACTGAAAGTGGAAAAGTTATACATTTACCAATTAAAATTAAATATTGGGAAAATTTAGGCCCTAATTACACTCAAAAACGGGCCATGTTTTTGATTCACATGTAAATGTAATATTAAAATGTTGACGTAATTATATGTCTAATTTTTGGGATGCGCAAAGTGAAAATGGGACGCATAAAATGCCATGGGACGCGTAAAACCAGCCAGAATAAAAATCAGTCCAATTTTCAACGGTGTTTTTTCTCCAAAAATTTTGGCTAAAATCCAGGATTTTGTATAATAATTTGTTTTTTCCTGACACATTAACTCACAGCGTACGAACTGCTGCTCGTCTCATTGAGGAGAATTGATTTGTCCGAACCGCGCCCGACCAAAAAATAATTGGTATTAGCAGAGACAGAGGAAGAAGAAAGGCCATTTTGTTCATTGCCAATATTATTACTATTCATTTTGTTGAACTTAAAAAGAATAAAAAGTTGCATAAGCAAGGTTGGGATTAGTCTCGTCTTTTTTCAAAGTACCTACCTTTTTTTACCTTAAATGCTTTAAAAATTTGAAGCTACTTATGTATTTTAAAGTGTTTTACGGGACCGGGGTAGAGAATCTCTGGCTTTTTAGGTCCCGGTCCCGGGTTTCAAAAAAAGTAAAGTCCCGATCCCGAAATTTGGGTCACGGCGGGCGGAACAGGACGAAACTTCGCCGGAAGGATCTATTGGCAAATCAGACCCAAACTTCCAACAAAAAAACATATTAGCGGTTGCGCCTATTGGCACCACCGGTTCGTCGCGGATTTTTTCGCCGCCGAATTTTTCGTCACGGGACGTTTGTCGCACCCAGTTCGTCGCGGCCAGTTCGACGCCAAGCATAAAATGACTTTTTCGCTGCCGTTTCCAAACGGCCAAATGCCTAACTTTGCCCAAAAAAAAAAACTAAGTATCTAATGGACCCTCGAAGCAGTAGAAACTAAATATTAGAGTAATTAAATAAAACATTATTTATGGCGAAAAACCTTCCTCTACAGTCATCCCTCAAAATTCTATTACCAGGTTAAATTTGATGAAGGTGTAAGGGTATCCACGTTTAGCAATTTTTCTTTTTGCCTTTTTGTTTCAATTTCAACCATCATATATAGAAAGATGCGTAAAATGAAAGACTAAAAGCTGAAAGCATAAAAAATAGAGTAAATATCAAAATTTCCGAATTTTTAATATTGGTTACGAAAAAGCCATTTTTAACGGGTGACGAACTGGGCGCGACGGAACGTCCCGCGACGAAAAATTCGGTGACGAAAAAACTTGCGACGAAAAACCCGCGACGAACGTACGCGACAAACTGGCCGCGACTTTAAAAGAACCCTAATTCGAACATTTCAAAAATTTCGAATTTACATTAGTGTGAATCATTCTATTCAAATTTTGTTTAGCGTGGCCGTTTTAGTTGCGTGGCAATTTTAGCGTGAATAGTATTACCAAAAATACAATCAATTTGGTTCAAAACTTTCATAGAAAATCCGAATTCTTTAATTCAAGGTAGTGGTCATTATAGTAGGGCCATTTATTCGGAGTTCCCATGTAAGCGCTAGGGTTAGTATTTGATTAAATTAAACCTAACTTTAATTTACTTGTAGTTTTCACACAACTTATCATAACTAGTGTTCGGCACGGTAACGGTAAAACGGTAAATTACCGATTTACCGAGCCGGTAATTAACGGTTTACCCTTACCGTTTTACCGAAAATCATTTTGGGCAAATTTCGGTAAATTTTCGGTAGCGGTAATAACCGGTTTACCGTTACCGTTTTACCGAAAATCATATTGGGCAAATTTCGGTAAATTTTCGGTATCGGTAATTACCGGTTTACCGTTACCGTTTTACCGAAAATCATTTTGGGCAAATTTCGGTAAATTTTCGGTAGCGGTAATAACCGGTTTACCGTTACCGTTTTACCGAAAATCATTTTGGGCAAATTTCGGTAAATTTTCGGTAGCGGTAATAACCGGTTTACCGTTACCGTTTTACCGAAAATCATATTGGGCAAATTTCGGTAAATTTTCGGTATCGGTAATTACCGGTTTACCGTTACCGTTTTACCGAAAATCATTTTGGGCAAATTTCGGTAAATTTTCGGTAGCGGTAATAACCGGTTTACCGTTACCGTTTTACCGAAAATCATATTGGGCAAATTTCGGTAAATTTTCGGTAGCGGTAATAACCGGTTTACCGTTACCGTTTTACCGAAAATCATATTGGGCAAATTTCGGTAAATTTTCGGTATCGGTAATTACCGGTTTACCGTTACCGTTTTACCGAAAATCGAATTTGATTTACCGAGGTAATTACCGAATTTCGGTAAAAAAATGCACTGGTAAGAATTGACATATGAGCACAGAAACTTTGAAAATACAGTTAAAAATGTAAAAAAGGAAACATAATTAATTGAATTTAAGAAATTTTCATTAAATCTTTTGCGATTTTTTGGGCAACTCTTAACAAATCCAATTTTATTGTGTATGAAAAAACGTCAAATCATATTTGTAATGAAGAAATGGTAAGGCTTTGTGAAGAAAAACAAGTTTTTCCGCAGTAAAAGGATCCAATCTTGAGCGTCGGTAATTGTACACATCATTGGCAACTGAAAACATTTCTTCAGACGCGACTGAAGTCGCCGGGCTTGACAAGTATCGCCGTGCGACGGGTGTCAACAAAACAAACTGTTTTTCAAATTCTTTCCAAAATAAAAGAGGATCACTATCCAAAATTTGAAGCGGCATTTTTCTGTAAAGGGCCAACTCCAAATCAATATTCGCCGGCGGAAGATGGTTTTGCGATGAAGATGACGACTTGGTTGGGGTCTTCGCTTGGTATTTCTGTGAACGCGATGAAAAAAAATCACCAAATCTCTTCTTAGCGACGGGTTCATCAAGCACTAAAATAGAAAATATAACATAACTAGTATGCCACAATCTTACAATAACCTTCATCAATTGGTTGGAACAAATTGGTCTCTGAAGCGAGGGAAAAAATAATGGCCAACGGCGTAACCCCTTAAATCTTCAGCTCGAACTCAATGCTGGGACAGACCTTTATATATTGTTTCCAATTCGACTTAAGCAGATAATTTGAAATTTAACCAGCTCTGACAATTCACTGCTCAAAACGGTCGCAATTGCCATTTGGGTTGAAATTGGTGAAATCTATTCACAGAGTTAACTTTGTCATAAACTCTTGGTAAGGCCCATGTTCTGTAGTGCTTTTCGTCTAAGTTTATTGAGCGGGTGGTTGTTTGAAAAAAGTGTGTGAAATGTTGGGTGGTTGATAGAGTTGAAGGATGAATTGGTGCACGAAACGAAGTGAATAACTTGTTTATCAAATGCCGACAATTCTCCTTAAGAATGGAATTCTATTCTATATAAATAAAATAACGGAAATATATAACCTGATCACTGTACTGTGACAAATTTCTCAAATGGATTCACACCAGCTATCGACAGCCGTTTCTCAAACACTTCCAAATACTCAGGATGTTGTTTCAAATGAGATTTTAGGCCGCTAGTACTGCTCGAATTTGTTTTTATTTTTCTTTTGCATTTATTGCATTCTGCTTCATCTTTAGACAATTTTGTGTAGAGGTTAATATTCCAAATAGCACTCATTGAAAAAATAAGCTATAAATATTTTAGAGATACTGAACAGGAATACAGAATGGTATATTTATTAGGATAACAATAAGAAATTAAATATAAGTATGTAAACAAAATATTAAAATACAATGACAGTAATTTAAATTTTTACCGTTTACCGACCGGTTTACCGATTTTTTTACACCGGTAAATTTCGGTAACGGTAATAACCGGTTTACCGTTACCGTTTTACCGAAAAGCATTTTGGGCAAATTTCGGTAAATTTTCGGTAGCGGTAATTACCGGTTTACCGTTACCGTTTTACCGAAAACCCCATTTGCCGAACACTAATCATAACACAAAGAAATAAAAGGCGGGCTATGGTCGCATTTCATAATTGCGTGAAATGCCCATGAGAAAATTGAGTATATTATTGTGGGTAACATTATTATTTCCGGGGTGAACATAGGCATAATTATTATCGTCGTGAATGGCTACGTCTGTGCTCCGTTGAACCACGGTCGACCGGCATAATTTTGCGAACCTAGAAATTTGAAGATAGTTTGGGTATAGTAACTTGATTCGTACATTTTTTTGATCAAAAAGACCATATCTCGTCATTTGTACAAAAATATTTTGTTTTTAATATTAATTTCGAATTTGTTTATTCCCATCCTTATTAGAGGAGGAGGTGGAGATTTGTTTTCAATTTCTCTCAAAAGTTAAATTTTTTAGTGGGCGGAAGGCAGTAATTTAGGGAGTGGCTCTATTTTTTTTTACGAAATAAGCTTTTCTTTTTTATTTTCTCTTCTGTCATATACAAAATTTCAAGCAATTCTGAAAAGGTTAGACCGAGTTATAAAAAACCGCCTGAAAAAATAAGGTTGAACTTAACCCCGGAGTGTGCAACCCTATTTAATACTCATTTACTTGAATAAACTGATATACAATAGCGCGCGCAATCATTTTTAAGAACGTTCTTTTTTTTGACCCCAAAATCTTTTTTTGGGCTGGATGTTCTTTTTTTTTAAAATCTTAAGATCCGAGCCCTGTATTCCTGTATTAACCTAATTTTTTCCATTTAATTGCATATGGTGAAAAAAATTTTTAAGGCATGAAAAAGGCACTCAAAATGGGAAAATAGGCATAATTTGGTGCTTGGCTAAGAAATTATCAAGGAAATTGGTGGCAAGAACTGCCCGGTTTTGCCAACACACTTCTGCTGATAGAGGGTGAACCATGATTTCTTCTTGAAAAAATTACATAAATTACATTTAAAATTTGGACAAAAAATGGTAAAATATGGTAAAGCCAAGTTCAAAAAAAAAAAGTTTGATTGCTTCTGAGAAAAGTTATGACTAAATTTAGGCGAAAATTCAGTAAAATTGGCAATTTTAAGTATTTAATTATATATCCCTCCTTTTTAATAAAATCAAATTTTGCAAACCGAACTTCAGCATATTTTCTAATTCTGTAAATTTATTTAACAAAAAAAGGAAAATAATTATTACATAATTACGAAAAGAAAATGACAGAAAAAATGCTCGGCAAATAACTGATCATCTTCACAGAAACGTTAAGTTTTGATCAGGCACAAGGTCTTCTAAGTTATCAAGGCTGGTAGACAAAGTGCTCGAGGGCCTTAAATTCGAAATATTGAAATAAATATTAAATATTTTTTGAAATGAAATAAAATTATAAATTTAGTATTTTACCTCAAATTTTCCCCATTATGTGATTGCCATTGCTGAACCGGCGACAGCAAATTGAAAACATCTTGGGGAAGCAGTTCACGCTGAAAAATGTGAATTAATAAAATTATACAAAAAATTGCTACCGGACTTAGCAACAAAAGGCATCACTTTTTTTATATTCAAAGAGTGTATGATCAAATTTATCGGGAGTACTGTGATTTCTGTTACCGTATTTTGTTGTTGCTGTTGATCATATGGCGAAATTGGAGGGAACATTTGAATTTGTTGCACATTTTGTTGTGGCTGTTGGTTCGGCAGTGCCATCATTTGCATGGGTAGACCATTAACGGTTGGCCAAAACCAATTGATTTGCTGATTTTGGGCCTGAAATTGATTAATCACTATATTTATTAATTATCTTTACAATATTTATTAACTGTTGCCACCTTTTGTACGTGCTGAAGATGTTCCAAATATATATTTTGCCTCTGCTGTTGAACATCCACAGAATGGTGGTGGACATGGGCAGAGAGTGGACGTACAACTGAAACAAGCGCGGGGAAAAGTTAAAAAAAATTTAGATTCAAAATCATTAAAACAAACAAATTGTTTAGCCGAGTTATTTTATTTATTTATTTTATAAAATTTATTCTTTTTTATTGCCTAGCTGACTGCCGCCGTTGCAGGTGGTGCTGTTACTGCTCGTTCTGCTCATGTTGTTTGGGCTTGGACTGCTCGTTGAGTAGACGGATTGATCCGAATTGGGCGGTGTCAGCATGTTTTGCGGTGGCGGGGGTGAAAAGACCACCACAGAAGAAGTGGCCGATGTTGAGGGAACATTTGTGGCAGCTGAAAATGCCGAATAGATTAAGCGTATAATAATAATGAAAAATAAAATAGACAGACCCATTTGATTCGCTTTCTGTAACTCCAATTGCTCATACGGCATTGAAAGGGCCGCTTTCTTCGCAATTTCGGCACCGACTTCAAATTTCTGTCATAGGTTGGCATTATATAAAATTAAAGAAATTCCTTTTCAAGTAAATTGCCTCATCTATGCCATCATTTCTTTTAGGACGCGAACTCCGTTGACGTTTGGTGCCAATTTTCACTAAAATAAACCAATTCATTTCGGCATTTTCGTCCCTTCGCCACCTTCGCAACTCTTTTGCTTCTGCTGTACTACCATGGTGCTGCTCAGCCTGCTGATTGGGTGAAAGTGCTGTTGTTCCGGATACTTCTTGAACAGCTTTTCAAACTCAGCAAATCCGGGCTGAAAAAGTATCGCGTTAGTTATGTGAAGATTACATAATGATCATTAACCCTCGAAAACAGCTCTGAGATTTTTGTGTCCGCAGAGTTTGCCTTCGTGCGGTCAGCGTGAAGTCGGAGCAGTGCCTCGGTCGAGTAGAATTGGCCCAATTCGACGGCGAGGAACAACGGAGTGCGGCCCTAAAATTTGAAAGGGCAATGCCAAAGTAAATAATTTAAGTGTAGTTTGCAAAATGCCAAAGAAATTTTTATATTAGTTATTTCTTGTTGGCTTTTCACTCACTTGCTGATCAGTTGCTTCGCGATTGGCCCCGTGCCGTACGAGCAGTTCAATCATTGGCACGTTGTTGCAACTCGCTGCAAAATGCAGTGCCGTTTTGCCGCTGTAGCCCAAAAATTCGGCATCGCCCGTTTGGTTGACAAAATTGGCTCTTTGATCAGCTTCAATCGCCTCAATCATTAGTTCAGCAATGCGCAAATATCGTTCACCTCTGAAATAAAAATTTTCGAAATTTTTTTCTTCCGGTATTTTTTGGACAAAAGATAATTTGAAAGAAATCACTGTTTTAAAAAAATTTGCCTAAATAAGACTCGAAATTTTTTTTAAGAAATGTGTGCCTAACATTGTCGGAACTGCTTTCAATGAATTTAATTATATTTACTAAAAAATTATTACACTTTTCAAAAAACTTTCGTCGTTTAACTTTTTTTTTTGTTCAGGGCGTGTGCGGGATGTGAGAGAAGTTTCCCTTCCCCTTTTCCCCCGCTGATTATACAAGCCTAGACTACGGTGGGGCATCAATCTACCGTATGCCCTTTCCTCCCTTTTGCCTTACAGCATAAGTGCGCAACGCATCAGCGGCGTCTCATTGCACTTGTACAGTGCGCACAGTACTGTCAGCAATGTGTTCGGCTGCTCCTCCTCCTCTCCATCTTTTTTGTTGCTCTTGTTTCTGTTGCAATTTGCCGTTGCTTCACTGATCAGAAACTTGGCCCTTTCAATGTCTCCGCTTTCGCATGCCGCGTACAGCGGCGTGCGACCGTCCGCGTCCGCCAGCCGCGGGTCCGCCTCAAATTCAGTGACCAACTTGCGCACCGCGTGCAACTTTTGACGACCGACCGCCAGCAGCAGAGGGGAAGTTTGCGGGTTGTTGTTGCTGCTAATGTTGTGGCTGGCGTGCACACTGCTCGCCAAACTGTTCAAACTGTCCGCGTGACGAATCAGCGGAATGGCCGATGCGGCTGTGGACGACGCGCAACTGTCCGTGCCGATGCTGCCGGCGCTGAACAATTGCTGTTGCTGCAGCTGGTGGTTGTGCTGCGTGTACGTGTTGAACAAATGCTGCGCACTGCTTTCAATCCACGGCGGATGGTGATGACCAACAGCGGCACCGCCACCACACAAAGTGGCCAACGAATTTTTGGCGACTAAAAATGGCGAAATGACATTTTGAAATATTAAATAAAAATATTGAAAATTAAAAAAGGTTATGCGTACGCACTTTTTGATTCTTGCTGTGGAAACTCCGGTTTCCACGTTTTTGCGTGTCGCCATTGCCGTTTACGAATTCGCCCGCTTGCGAACACAGTGCCCGCCGCTGCCGACGCAATGGCAACCATCGCAAAGGCGAGCAATGCAAGCCAAAAGTGCAGCGAAGTGTTGCGTGGCTTATATGCTTCGGACTGCAGAATTTGGGCAGGAATGTCGGTGAAACTCTGAAGTTTGAAAAACAGTGACAATTAGTGTTAATTAGGGCATTCGACCTAATTAGTAAGTGTATAAAACAATAATTAATATTTTCATAGATATAATTCTTATAACAAATCTATGAAAGATTTGTATTAAAATATATCTTCCCCAATTTGCTTTTGAATATCGCCTTATCCCCCCCCCCCCCTCCTTCCCTTTTCGCTTGTCAGTGCCGTTTTTCCTTTTCCCCTCACCCAAATCCCCTCCCCCCCATTTTCTTATCACTTTCACGTCATTTTTAAATCGTTTACGTTGAGATTACACTTATCCTTCAAAATTTGTTAATTGTCTCAGCAATTTCAGTAAATTTGAAGCTTTAAATGAAAATTTAATCCCTGTCAAAATTGGGATCACAGATGCAAATTTGCAAAACAAGATACAAACAAAATGTGAAAAAGGAAACAGCAATATTTGCTGATAGCATTCCCCGAAGCGACCACGTCTCAAATGCGGGGAATTTCAAACGGGGAGAAACCGGTGAAAACAAAAAACCATTTTAAAATTTATGAAAAAGCATTCTTATACTATCCACCTTTTTGGCATTTGCAGCTCCCACATAAGCAGCAACATTGTCCATGTCCGAAAAGCACAGAGTGTGGACGCCGACCAATCGGTTGGGTTGTGCCAAACTGCTGGGACTTATCCTGAAAATGGGAAAATAAATTTGAGAATTTGTTTAAAAAATTAAAAGGCATTTCCCCACATACATATTGCACATGGTGACGTCAACTTGCAAAAACAAAGCAATGCCTTCGACAATTTCTAAATTTAAAATGCAAATAATTTAATTAACTTTAAGAAATAATTGGACAAAAAAAAAGAAAAGTTTAATTTTTTATATTTTCGTGGTACTTTTCCAATGGTATCCCGAAAGGTAATTTATATATTAGAACATCAATAAGGGAAATCCCGATGTTTATAAGAAAACACTAATGTTTGGCCGGGTTTAGTGGACCAAGCCTGGGTCTTTAAAGATTGGCGAATTTTTGAAAATTTTGCCGAGTTTTATGGTTTTTACGATCGCTTCCTAAACTCTTTATTTTTTAAATATATTTTTTTGTTTTGTTTCAAATAAATCCTTTTTTTTTTGCTTGCCCTTTTCCTCCGCCTTTCTTTTGCTTCGTTTGCTCAGTTCCTCCTCATCATTATAGTGAACATTGAACAGTGTTGTCGCATTCACTTCCGGTGGCAATTCAATTCGTTGTCCGATGCCTTTGTCCGCGCGCCATTCGAACAGTTTTGGCTGAAAAATTTAAATGATTTTTTAATTAAATAAAATTATTATTCAAAATTTTTCTTACTTTTTGGTTGTATTGGTCCATGGACAGTGCCAACGACGCTCGGAGATGGGCACTCAGAGTGACCAAAAATTGGCGCAACAAAGTGGGCTCGTTGACCAGCGTGGACGACTGCAGTGCGATGACCAGGAACAGTTCGCCGAGCAGTAATTTGGGCTGATCATCGACGGGGTCCGGCTCATGCGCATCGTGAACACAGTCGCCACCCTGAAAAAAATAAACAGTTTTAAAAGATTTAATTATTCATTGAAATGTGCCCACATCCCATCCACAGTTGGCCTGGTTGCACTGCTCGTCACAGTGTCCGTCCGCGTACACTTTGGCACAGTCGACCATCCGCGGACACGCCGCCTGATGCCTCTCCAAACAGTCGAAGCCGTCGAACAGGCAGAGTTCATTGTTGCAAATCTGAGGGAGGAGGGGGGGGGGGGGGAGGGAGAAAATATATTAAAAAAAAAATTATTTAAATATTTAATTTGTTTTATAATAATTATATGAATAAAATAGCATCGCCCAACTCACTTCATCGCATTTGCCATCCGCAAACACATGAGCACAATAACTGGCCTGCGGGCATCTGCCAAAGGGCTGCGCCTGTTTTGTCGAACAATCGCCTCCGTCGAATTGGCACGCAAATAAATTACACTTAATTTCAGTATGTTATTTTAAGTTTCAAATGGAATTAAATTTTACTCCTTTTCAATATTGAAGGATGGTTTTAGGTTTGGTGCCAAAATCACCGATTTTAAAATTGGGGGTTTGTCCTGTCCTTTGTTGAACTAACTTTCTCATTTAAAATCGCATTGTATAAAAGTTATTATTATCCTGTAGTAAAAGATGCACAAAATAAAATCACCTCCGAATCGCATCTGTGGTCCCCGTATTTGGCTTCGCAACCCGACTTCTTGCAGTTTTCCTTGTCCACCAAATCGGTCCGATTGAATTTGTCGACGGGCACTGAAGTCTGAAAAATTTCGAAATTAAAAGTCAAATTTTGTTGTCAAAAAATGACTTCGCAATGGCGTCCAGTGAACCCGCGTGAACAATCGCACAAAAAATGGTTGACTTTGTCTTGGCATTTCCCACCGTTGGCACAGACACTAAAAAAGGAAAAACCAAATTTAAAATTAAGGGAAAAACAATAATTGGCAAGAAATTAATTTGTTTTATGTTTATGCCAAATTTTTCAATATTATTTTACAATTTTTTTTTTTTACATATTTTCACAATCGTTGCGATTCTCTTCACAATTGAGGCCAATCCAACCCGGGGCACAATCGCATCGGTACTGATTGTTTCCAATGTTCACACATTTGCCTTTGTGCTTGCACGGAGAGGGGCCTAATTTTAAATTTAATCGGATTAAATTCTAATTAATTAGTTGGACAAATATCATTATTTTTTTATTACTTTTTGAGCACGGGTTTCGCTCAATTTCGCACTGTTCACCCTCAAATCCGACCAAACAATTGCAGCCCCATGATGATCCGTCTAATTAAAGTAATTAATTAATTATTATTATTTTTTATTTGTGATTTCCAACCCTTCATCTTTCCGCTAATTAAATAAAATCAATTAATTAGCATTTCTTTTTATTTGTAATTTCCAACCCTTCATCTTTCCGCATTTTCCACCATTTCGGCACCCATTTTCACAATGCCTTTCCATTGGCATATTTTCGCATAATGTCCCCGAAAAATTCTTTGGACAAATGCATTCGAAATGAATGGCTAAATATGGAAATAAATTAAAAAAAAACAAAATTTTGAAATTATTTTCATTAAAACCACCCCCATTCTGCTGATGGTTGTCCCTCACTCTGACACATTGGCCTCCATTTTTACACGGATTTTTTTGTAACGGACAGCTTTGATTGCTTAATTAAATATTTTTATTTCCTTATTTTTTTGATAATTCCTATTTAATACAATGCTTTTTGTCCACTTTCAGTCGATTGGTCACAAAAGGTGCCCTTCCATCCGTATTCGCATTCGCAGTCAACTCTTTGTTGGTCGTAAGAAAACTAAAAATTGTTAAATATAAAAAATAAATAAAAAAGAATTATATTTGAAATTCTCACCAATCTAATTCGGCATTGGCCATGCACACACGGATTGTGGCCAAGCTCACAGAGAGACGTGAGATGGTCACAATGTTTGCCGGACGGACATTGACAGGTCAAAGAACTGAAAATGCAATTAAAATTATATTTAATATTATTTAAATATATTCTATTTACAAATCTTTTTACTTATAGTCAGTTGTCGGCGTACAAATTGTCCCTTCGGGGCACGGTTTGAATTCACAGGGATCAGGCTTTTCGCTGCAAATAGTAAAACTTTCATACAATACTGCTCTCTTTATAATAAAATACCAAATTTGAATGGATAATAATAATTTTAATTACTCAAATTTTATTGAGAATTTATTCAAATTTGAATATAATTATTTAAAAAATTGTTTTTACATTTCGCATAAAATGCCGCCAAATTTGGGTGGACATTCGCACTGTTCTGACAACGCATCTTGACAAGTGGCGCCATTTTGGCAGTCCAATTCGCATTTGGCGGTCCCACTCTCTTCGTGTTGAATTTCACAATTTTTCCCAGAGAATCCTTCAAAATTAATTTACCCAAATTATTTATTTAATTTTTTAAATAACCAAATTTGCATCGGCATTCGTAGTGGCCTAATTGGTCATGACAAATGCCGCCGTTTTGGCATGGATGATCTTCGCAATAGCTGATCCTTGACGAGCACATGTCGCCGGTGTAACCAAACTGAAAATTGAAACAAAAAAATAAATGATGTAAAATTTATAATAAAATTAACAAAATATCGGAAAATGAAAAGAAAAAAATTACTCACATCGCATTCGCATTGGTAATTGCCAGCCAAATTAATGCATTTGCCATTGAAACACCGTGTCATCCCATCCGAACATTCGTCAATATCCTCCGTGCAATTTTGACCCTTAATTAAATAATTTCAATTTTTTACCCCATTAACTATTTTCGCCTTTTTCTCACCTTCCATCCCTCATCGCATAAGCACGTGTAACTTCCGTTGAACGGATTTGTAAAACAGTGGCCATGTTCGCACAAATTCTCGTGGATGTTGCAAATGTTTTTAAACTCGCATAGGGGACCTCATCAAATTTTTGGTTATTTTTTTTAAATGTTTTTTGGCATTTTTACCAATTCTGTCCGGCGCACAACGGCAATCATAACGAGCAATGCCATCCACGCAGGTTGAGCCGGCATAGCACAAATTGTCCACACAATCATCATTGTTAACCTCGCAAAACTTTCCTTAAAAAAATGAAAATAAATTCCCTACATAGAAAGGGATTATACCAGTAAATCCGCCAACGCAAATGCAAAGGTAGGAGCCGTGCCGATTCACGCAAGTGCCTCCATTTTTGCACATAGTGGCGCCAAACCGCTCGCACTCGTTGATGTCCTGTTCACAAAAATCACCTGAAAAACAAGATTATGGTGTCGATAGGCCATTTTCGAGTAGGTTTATTTTTGGGTCGGAATTGCGCTGTTGTGAAATAATTTTTGGCATCAAATTGCGATTTCCGTGCCAAATTTGCTATTTATTGAAACAAAGGAATCCCAATAAGCAATGAACAAAGCCATTTTATGCACATGTCTAAGTTTAGGAACCTAATCCAAGACCTAGGTCAACCAAGTGCTGGGTCGTTTCATAAAAACCGCCATTTTGCAGACTTTTCGTCAAAAACTCTTCATAACTTTGCTCAAACGCAACCAAATGAAGCGATCTTGGTATCATCCGATAGCTTGTGGTTAGCTCTATTATCTTACCAAATTTCAGAAAATTATATTAAATTTTTAAAGATTCATGCCAATTTTTGCACCTTTTTGTCAGTAACATTTTTAAGCTTAATCAAACTTTTTTAAATTTGGAAGGCTAAAAGAGCTAACCAATAGCTACATACCAAAATCGTTTCATTTGTTGTTTTGAACAAAGTTATGAAGAGTTTCTGATGAAAATCTGCAAAATGGCGGAATTTATGAAATGACCTAGCACCGGTCAACCAGTTCGAAACAGACCAGAAACGGTTCGGCGATGTTTTATCCGATTATTCATTTGGTATTTCCATCCCTCCCAATTTTTGTGCCCACCTTCAAATCCCTGCATGCATTTGCACTGTGATGCGTGCCAATTCTTCTCCACCACAATGCCATTCCCATCTCGCGCTTCTTCTGCCCATGCATGTGCACACTTTCCGCCGTTTAGACAAGTCATCAGGCCCATTTCGCATTCGTCAACGACACGCTCACAGTGTTTGCCTGAAAGATGTTAATTCAGAAGAATAAATTTAGGCAAATAATTTTTAATATTAAATATTAATTTATTTCAATTATATTTATTTAATTTTTCACCTTCAAATCCGTGCACACATTCGCATTCCCAACGCCAATCGAAGTGAGCATCCAATGCCCAAACTGCAGTTGTGGCCACAATGTTCTCATGGCATTGTCCACCGTTTAGGCACGGAAAATGGTTGGCCAAACACGGGTCAGTTGGACGATGTGCCACCTCACAACGATAGCCAACAAAATCCAACGGGCATTCGCAGTAAAAGCCGCCCATCTATTATAGTACAATTAATTTGAAAAATTATTTTATTTATTTGAAATCATAAAATTAAAATTATATATATATTTTTTTTAATTTAATTATTACGGTGTTCACGCATTTCCCGCCATTTTGGCACACTTTGTTCTTCAGTTGGCACTCGTCAATGTCAACTTCGCATCTTTGCCCTGTCCATCCTGTTTGGCATTGGCAATGGCTGCCATCCAAATCGTTAGCGCAAAATCCATTCAGACAAACTTCCGTCGAACTTTGACAGAAATTTTCGCCGGCACAATTTTTTCCTGTTAAAAGAAATTGCAACTTAATTAAAATATTTATTATTCTTAAACCTAATTCAAACAAAATTTTGCTTTTTTCCATTATCCCCACCAAAAAGTATGTTAATATTTTTATTTTTTGTTATTGCGCAAGTTTTTTTAATTGAATGAACCCGTCTTATAAAGATTTGACGGCAATATTTCCTGATTTATTAGAGTTTGGTCGATCATTCATTCATTCTATTGACTAATTATTAATTATATATTTGGTTTATTTTTGCTCATCCCATAATCCATCCATCCGCGCCGTCCACCCTCCCCCCCCCGTGGGGCTTTGTTTGTTTTCCCATGACCCAAGGCCCATCAACGGACCAAATGATGTAAAACATCGTTTTTTGTAATGGCAGAGATAAGCCATCAGCATCACTCTTATACGACTGCATATACTTAGTTAGTTAGTTACTCAAAAAGCACTTCGATTCTTATGTAAATTTCTAGGCAAAAGCCAAAAATAATATTAATAAACCCAAAATATTATTTATATCGAAATTTCATAATTCATAAAATCTCAAATTTGGTTTCACTAATCATTCAGTTTTTGATTATTTTATCAAAATATTTCTGGGTTCCCACACAAAACCAGGTTTTTGTTTGTAACTTTAAGCATCAAAAAATACAAACAGATCGAATTGCATCTGCCGCTTCTTGTTGTGGCTCCCTCCCTCCCCCCACAAAAAATCCCTCTCATTTTTCTTTCATCTTTTTTTTTCCATTTTCACGGTTGAGCAATGATGAACATTTTATTGTACATTATAAAGTATAAAGGCAATGAATGGAACAGAAAATGAGAAAAGGAAGAAGCAGAATAAAGGAGGAAGAGAAAGAAAGAAAGGAGAAAGAGAAAGAAAGGAGGAGAAAGAGAAAGAAAGGAGGAGAAAGAGAAAGAAAGGAGGAGAAAAAGAAAGAAAGGAGAAAAAGAAAGAAAGGAGAAAAGAAAGAAAGGAGGAGAAAGAGAAAGAAAGGAGAAAGAGAAAGAAAGGAGAAAGAGAAAGAAAGGAGAAAGAGAAAGAAAGAAAGGAGGAGAAAAAGAAAGAAAGGAGAAAGAGAAAGAAAGAAAGGAGGAGAAAAAGGAAGAAGAAACGGAAGAGAAAGAGAAAGTGAAGAATAAGAAAAAGGAAATGAAAAGGAGGAGAGAAAGAAGAAAAAAATGTGAAAAAGAAAACAGAGAAAAAGGAACAAACGTTCAAAGGAAGAAGGAGGAGGACGAAGCAAAAAAAAAAACGTTGAAACCCAAAAACTTTCCCAACCCATCCATCTCTCCCTCCACCCGCAGCCTTCCAATAGCATTTTCCGTTGGCAAATGATTAATGCAAGGTTAGCATTGAGAATTGCCACCACTTCACCCACCCCCTTCCCCCAAGGGACGACAATTTATTTATTGTCTGTCTGCCACGAAGTGACGGAGTAATGGACGATAGGGGGGGGGGGGGGAAGTGCTTCTGTTCTGCTGAGTCTGTCTCAGTGTGAAATGGCAAAAAAATGCATTTTCCTGAAGGTTATCTCCAAAAAAACTAATTTAAAAAATGCAAAAATAGGTAAATATATTAAATTTATATTGCCTTAAAATTAATAATAGAAAAATGAAAATTTCTCTAAAATGTGATGCTAAATTTAACATTTTCCCGTTGGGACATTCGCTCATCATTCTGTGCCTGTCAATTTATTTTTTTCTCTCATTTCCCCCTTTTTCCATTTTTTTCTCCCCCCCCCCCCCCCTCTCATAAATAACTTTCGCCCCGCTGCGCAAATGTGAAAGTGCGCGAATGAATGCCATAACAGTGGGCAAGAAAAACAGGGGGAGCAGTTACGGTACACCCACAGTCATTTGAATGATTAATAAAAGAGTTGGCCAAAAATGGAAAAGACATTTTAAAATGCAAATTTGCATTCAAAACATTGATTTTAAATCTTTGGCCATTTTTTTTTTGAATTTTTATTTTCACTCTTAATCCACCTGTGTATCCGTATTGGCAATCGCACACAAAATCGACAACTGTCGCGCCAACTCGGCATTTGCCATGAATGCACGGATCCTCTTTTCCTCCTTCCCTGTCACAAATGGTCGGCACAGCATCCTCACAATATGTGCCCGAAAAGCCTGGAAAATGCATTTCAATTAAAAAGATTATTAAAAATGATAATGAAATAACTTTTTTAATTTTTTTAAAATTAAATTTTAATAATTTCGTACCGACTGCACAATGGCACTTAAACGACTCCGTGGTCTTCTCACATTCGGCCCCGTTAATGCACGGGTTGTGCCGATGACTGCACCGTCTCAATTCGCACTGTCGACCAAACCAATTTGTGGAGGGAGAGCAGCTAAAAAATGCTGCATTTAATTAATGTTAAAATAATATTTAATTATTTAAGAGAAAATTGGAAAATAATTAAATAAAAATGCATGGAATTAGGTTAATAAAGTTTTGTCAAATTGTTAATTAAATTTTGAGTGAAAAGAACAAATAGCACAATATGTTTTTTCATCACATTTAATGACCATTTTTAAGTATTTATTAAAAATGACCTTTTCCGTCAAGCTAACGGCACAATATTGCACATTAGTGACTTCTCCATTCATTTTCCCACTTTTGGCATGGGCATATGCCCCCGAAATCCGTTGCGCAACAATGAAATAATGAATGAATGCGAATTTCCAGGATTTTCAGTGGCATTCCCACACTCAATTAAGGACAGGAATGGCACCCAAAATTGGCATTGTTTGCCATTCTGGGAAGGAGGGTAAACAAAGATAATTTTTGAATAATTGCCATTCATGAAAATTAGACATCCGGCAGAATTGTTTCGTTGAATTAATTAATTAATTAATTGAGCGATTTTTATGAGTCAAATTTTTTTAAATTAAAAAACTAAAATTTAAAAAATTGGCGACATGACTATGCCACCTTTTTTTGCCAAAATTTCCAAAAAATGTCAATTTTAAAATGTTTTTCCTTCCAAAGACGACGATCTTTTTCCACCAAACTGATGAGATGCGAATTTACGCTTAATTTAATTATTGTCACCCGTTTTCCTTTCTTATGATCGGAGGAGGGCGAAGGTGCGAATGGGAAAATTGGGATGATGAGGGAAAGATATGACGGACGATGAAAGGTCATCATCATCCATCATCATCACATCCATCAATGGCACCAACTTTGCTACTCTTCTCACGTCCATTAGCACTAATTGAGTTATTTTCAACAAATTTAATTTTCATTTTTTCCGGATGGTCTTTGATAATTTTATCATAAAATGGTCGGGCCGTTATTCACCCAATTGAACGGCAGTCTTAGCTGCTTCTCAACCCCAACCCAGTCTCTATAAACACAAAATTGTCGTGATGGAGATGATGGTACACATAATAAGATGGAAAAGATTGGATGAAAAAGTGCACTTTCCCATGGCCCTTCCCCCCTCCCCCCGCGGGGGAGTGCATACCGAACAACAAATAACACCACACGCTAAATAACCCGACCGTAAGGGCGCAGTTAGTTTATTAAATGGTCCGTAATTGAAGTGATTAATCATAAATTGTTAAAAATAATTTAGTCAAAAAGGCAATTCAAACTTAAAAAGAATATTATGATGATACGCTCTTGGAAGAAGTACAATGACCCGACCGATACCTATTGAATTTTTGAGCCAAAAAGCCACCCATTCCCACGCTGATAAGAGGCGAATTGCCAAATAAAACTAAAACCAAAACGGCGGTGGTGCCGTCTTCTCCCCCAGCCCTAAAAGTGTTCGTAAGGCGTGGGAAAGGCACCACACAGAAAGGGAATGAATGTGTGGCACAAAGCGATTACGACCGGCGCAACAAATCGGTGCCGTTGTGTAAGTAGTGCCTTCGGCGTTGTGTTTTTGAACAGAAAAAATTGCCGCCATTTTTTTTTGCCAAAGGTAATATATATAAATGGATTAGTATAAAATCCCCCTGTCGGGGCAAAGGCAAAGCGGAAGGAAAGAGGCAAAATCCCTGAAGGATGGCTGAGGGGTGACTTAAGGATCGCCAAAATGTATTTATTGGATTTTTTCTCATTATGCAATACAATTTCTTTTTTGCTAAAAAAGTGTTGCCGAAAGGCCAAAAAAAATTTTTTAGATGATTTTTGCCAAAATTCATTTGCATTTATAAAAAATCGAAAAAATGGCGCCAATTTGTCCAACAGAAGCAATTTAAATTTGTGCTGTGCTGGAAAGTTTCGTTGCACAAATAATTTATTCGCCCGTCTCATCCACCCGCTTTTCTGTCCTCCCCCCCCCCCCGTCCAAATGGAGACAAAAGAATAATTTTGCCCCGTTTTTCGACTCAAAATATGCAATGAATATTGTTTTGACTTTCCAGTTGGCAAAATGTTGAATTCAATCCCTGCCCCGGCCAAAAAAATAATCGGCGCCAACCCCGTATTTTAACGACCGGGGACGAATTCGGGGATAGAAAAAAGAGGGGACACATAAAAAAGTTAAGTTGCAAATGTTTGTCTTATCAAAAGGAAAGAATTTTTGGGGAATAAATAATTAGGAAATGGGTAATTAATTAAGTTGGATCAATTTGGAAATGAATGGAATAAAATATGGAGATTAGATAAGCGAATGAATGAATAATAGACAAACATACAGAAATATAAACATAACTGTATATCCAAAGAGAAAATGGAGTAAAAGAAGTGGTAAAACAAAAGAAAATTTTAAAAATAGAAATAAAATTTATAAATGAAAACAATCATTAATCACCAAATGAAATGATTGAAATTGTAAAAACTAAAACCCACTCGCAATGTGTGCCGTCCCTCGAGCAAATTCCGTCATGAAAACATTCCATGCCGGACAGCCGACAATCGAAACGGTGGACCGGCAGCAGAACATTTGTTGAAAGCGCAGTGCTGCTAGTGGAGACGGGGGACAAATTTGCAACTGAATTTGGAAAAATAAATTTAATTATTTATAAAATATATTTATTTATTTTCCATTTTTTGATTTTGGTCCTCAATTAATGTCAAATTTCTCTCCCTTTTTTATTGTTTCAATTCCCTCCCAATTAACTTTTCTAACCCACTTTTCTGCTCATTCCCTCCGGCAATTGTTCCACTATTCAGCATCAGCAGCAGAAGAGAAATGAGCGCAACAATTGTCCTCGTTGTTGCCCTCCTCTTCGCTTCCGGCACAATTCCCATTTTGCAGGTGTGTTTGTGTGCCGCGGGGAAATTGCCGTAAATTCGTTGGCAAAAAGTGTCGGTTAAAATTGAAAGGGAAAAAATGTGCTAAATTGAAGCGGCAAATGATAAAAGAAACCATTTTAATGTGATAATCAGAAAAAGATGAATTAATTAACCAATTATTAAAGAAGCACAAAAAAATATAAACAACAGAAAATGAAAAGGAAATTCCTAATTTTTTAGTTTCAATTTAAGTATAATTAACGGACGGGGAAAAGGTTTTTCGGGGACGGGAGAAGCAAAAACTTTATGGAGACTGCTGACGGGTGAAAGGAACAGTGGGAGAAGGAGGAAGGAAGACCAATGAATGAGTTGAGGGTCAAATGGGCGCATCGGAAGGAATCGCAACGGGGGGGGGGCAATGGAAGAGGGGGGGGGGGGGGAGGGGGAGGTGGGGCGGATGGGATGCCCGAAGGGGCGGAGAAAGGTAAAACGGGATGGATCGTCTACTTAAAATCGAACCAAAATATTGAAACTCTTTTTTGGGAGCCAATAAGATTCAATGAGGGAAACCAATACCATCGAAATTTGCGACAATTTTTTGACATTACTTTCAGGATTTATTTAGACAAAGTCCACGTGTCGGAATGCCAACTGTTTATAGCAATTATTTATTATAACGATGGTTTTATTTTTAATTCATAATATAAATTTATTTTAAAAAAATAATTAGCCGGACCATTTGTCATTTTTTGCAATTTTCAGGGCACCGACAGAGCACAGCAAAAAAGTCATGGGCATTTGCCTGTGCTCTGTGCATTTTTGCACGTCCATTGTGTGCCTGTCCATCGTGATGGGTGTGGGAAAAATTGTGAGAGGCGGATGTAAAAATGTGTGGGATAAAAATGGTAACTTTTTAAACTTGACATAAAAAATAGATAATGAACGGTAAAATAGAAATGGTATTTATCAACATCGAAATAGGATTTTTAAATATTTATGGAAAAATAATAAGAAATTACTAAGTCAAAATATTATTTATTCCCAAATTCATTTTTCGAAAATACTCGTGAAACCCTTCGTTATAACTTAAAAAAAAAGTTTGGCATTTTATTGAGATTATTTACATTCCTGCAGAAATATTTTATTAGAAAAATTTTCCCCCCTGAAAGAAAAATGTGGTGGAAATTCGATTAAAAAAGGGAGCGGGCATAGGTAAGTAGGCTTAAATGACTTTTATTGTTGATCAATTTGTTGTTGTATCATCTCATCATTCGCCGTTCGTTTTTAAATGTCCATGAAAGTGCGGTCAGTCCCCCCGGGGGATGACAGCAAAGATAAAGCGGGCAGATAAACGGACGGAAAACAGTTCTCCGATTCGTGTAAAAAAAAAGGGGGGGGGGAAGTGGAAAAGGAAAAAAAGATGACGAAAAAGTGTTAAATAACGAAAAAAAATATAAAAAATTAAAAAAACAAATTATGAATTCATTTACAAAACCTCAACTATAAAATGCACCAAAAATGAACAACACTTTTCCCAACAGAAATGATGACACACACGGCAAAAGCGAAACGGGCTTTAGAGGAAGATGGGGAGGAGGAGGGTGATGCTCGAAAACCAAAAGCAGGGCAATGACGGTGATTGCCAACTGCTGAAAAGCAAAACATCGCTGGGGGGAGGGGGAATAACGGGACAGGGGAGAAAAACTGAGTATGGAAAATATATAATATAAATATGCACAATTTATGGTACATTTTTAAGTTTTAGAAGGAAAATTTCATTTCCTCAATGAGTTTTCATTGAAAAAAGTCGTGTGGAAAGGTAAAAGTTATTAAAAAAATAAAAATATATTTCAAATTAAAAGAAAGTTCAAACGGAAATTTGTGAAAATAGTAAGAGTTTTGTGTGCAGATTCATTCTCTTCTTGCCTCCCCTCTCTCCATATACAGGCAATTTCTTCAAATTGGAAAAATGAGAGAGAGAGACGATGAAGGACGAACGGACGGGTGATTGTCGGAAGAAGGTGAAAAGAGGCAAAAATAGTGCAAAATGAATGGAAGCAAAGGAATGGACGGACGGGTCGAAATCGAATCGAACGAACCGCGCGGGGACGGGGAGAAAGTCGGGGGGGGGGGGGGGGAGGGGGAGAAGACCCCGCTTTGAAGAATGAAGCAAATCGACCGTCCCATCCCAACAAAAAGCGAAGCGATTTGCAGCCAAATGTCCTTGGGGTTTAGGGAGAGGGGCCGATCGATTTATTATGCAAATTTAAGGCCATAGACAAAAAAAAATACTGAAAAATTAAAAAAAAAAGGTTTTTTGTGGGGTCCATTTTTGGTGAAGAAAACAAATTTTGGGTTATTGAAATTATCACTCTCAAAAAAGCTCTCATACTAATTAGAAAATTTTGTTTTAAATATATAACACCGAATTATTTAAGCAGAAAAACATCTATGGATTACTTACTCTAAAAACAGACATTTAAATCGCCGAAGAATTTTATAATATTATCATAATATTTTTTTTGTAAATAAATCCCAACACTTGTAATTTTACACTGAAATGGAAAAAATATTCACTAAGTGTCTAAAAATGGAGTGATCTCTTATTTCTTTCGTAGAGAAAGTTAAATGAATGAAATAAAAGGGGGAAAAAGATAAATGCGGGATTCATAAACTAAAAAAGAATGCATCGAGCTCTAAATGACTTGTCTCTTTATATATCAAATTTTAACAATAGTTTATTATAAAAATTCTCAGTGTATGGGGGGGGGCGATGAATTGGGTGGGGTTTAATGAGGGGGGGGGGGGAGGGAGAGACGTGGGATAGGGAGGCGGCGGGGGGGCGGGTTGGGGAAAGGGATGGGGTGGGGAAGGGGTGGGGAAGGGGTGGGGATTTGTTTGCATTTCCCATTCCCAAATGGTGGGCGTTGTAAATCAAATTGGATTTGATTTGTTTTATAATTACTTTAGTGGTTAATGTCTTATTGTAAGTCAATGGGTGGCAGGCAATACACGTGTAAATGAATTTGTTGAATGCCATCAAATCCTCTTCGGTAGTTGCCAACGGCGGATGATGACCGCACCAAATTGGCTTTAAGGGGCAATGGAATGGGCGAAGAGAGGGGGGGGGGGGGGGAGGGGGGGAAAGAGTTTGTTTGAGTTTCCCATTCCCAAATGGGGTGCGAAAAGCATATGCGTACAATGTAATGTGTTTGATACGAATGGGAATATTTGATCAAAAAGCAAACATAAAAAAAAAGTTGCAAAAAGTCTCTTAATTTTATGCCGATTGGAAATTTTACGATAATACAGTAATTCTTTGAGCCAGATCATAACTTTTACTGTATAAATATTTCTTGAAGAGAGAAAGAGAGTGAGAGAGGGTAAATAAAAGAGATAGAGAGAGAAAAAAGAGAGAGAGAGAGAGAAAAAAAGAGAGAAAGAGACAGTGAGAGAGAGAGGTATTCTGTCAAAAAAAAGTCATCACTTGAACCCAACCCCATTAAACTGTTGTTGTTTCTGCTTTAGCGAACGGCCATGGGAAAGTCATAAAGTTGAGTTGACCACCCCTGGCGCGGAAGGAAGGTGACCCGATTCATTCGTTCGTTCATTCATTCGTCCGTTCCCCCCTCCTTTCGGCGTTTGTACCACCACTTTTGGGATGGAAAGTGCCGCCAAATTTACAAAAAGTGGGAGTCGAGCCGAGTTAAAAGGCGCAGTTGCCCTTTCTTTTATGTAAAAAATGGCTGAAATTTTCCACTCAAAAAAAAAGTTTGTGAAATTGAGCGGAAATAATTATCCTTTTTATTAGGTTTATTTATAGAAATTCTTTTAATTCATAAAAATTCATTTGAATGTTCTCTCTCCTCCCTAAGTTTGGATTGAGTAGGAAAATTTCGATAAATGATAATTAATAATTATTTACCAACAGAATAGTTTATTATTATAAACTGTAAATTCACTTAACGTATTTGCAGAAAATGAAACTTAAAAAAACAAAAAAAAATTATTTCATTAAACTTGCTTTTTTTATTGTAAATATATAACCGGGACTGAAATAAGCACTGGCAAAATATAATTTTTTACAAATATAAGTTCGATGAAATTCAAAATTATAAAAAGAAAGTAATCCCCCGGCCTGTTAATTCATAAATTGACTTTCTTTATAAATTTCATTTATTTTTAAAAAATTTCCCCGGCGGCGCCTATCAGCACCGCCGGATCTCTTCGTTTAGGGTTTCTGAAAATCGATCTAAAATAATTTGACATTTTTTATGAGCAATATTTTTTTTTTCAAAGTTCCAGTCCCGGTCAGTCCCGTTTCGGGGTCAAAATCACCGCCCCAATCCCGGGTTTCTAAGTCCCGGCCTTTCCCGGACCCGTTTTTTGTCAAAAATTTCGTTCCCGGCAAACCCTATTAAACTCAATTGAAAAAGTTTACAGCACCTCTGATTCCCAAGAGGTCTCCGTTCCAAATACTAAAAGTCCAACGTTGCTTAACTAGCCATATCGGACGAAATGACGTGTTTTCAAAGTGGTATAGTCGTAAGCGAAATACAGCACTTATACGCTTTTATGAAAAGATATAAGAAGGGAAAAACCCTTTGACGAAAGAAGATTAAATATAATAACAAATAAATTCGAATTTTTTAAAATTTAAAAGCGAAAATACAACTCCTGAATTTTTTTTTGTTTTCTTCCTTAAATAACACAAAATTTTCAAAAACTTTCTTCGTAGCGCATATCCACACTGCCGAAATGGTATCATAATTTTGTGGTGCCAACATTGTCGCTTTAATAATTTTGATGTCATTTCGTGTGTTTGTCTCCTTTCCTTCCGCTCTCTCTCTCTCTCTGCTTTTGGATGATTTCGTCGCTTTGTCACTGCACTTTTATTGACTCTCTCTCTCTCTCTCTCGTGTCGTGTCATTTTCATTCGTTCGTCCACTCTCTCATCATCATCCTTGCGCTGTTCCGATCGACGAATTTGATCATCTTCCATTCTCTTCCATCCTTCGTCAGCTTTGTCTCCTCCTTCTTCTGCGCTTTTAGCACTTTCCCAGGCGACTTTATGGAGCCCTAACAGTCGGCGGCGACCAATGAATGAGTGAATGAGTGACGAACGCGAATTGTTTGGTACTGAAAATTGGAAATTGGATGATCATTTTAATGATGACGACAATGAGTTTATGAAGGAGATATTGAGAACATGAGCAGCTTTTATTGCCTGCATTTTGTTCTAACAACAAATGTTGCTGATAATTTTAGAATTTGTGCTATAAGAAAGAATAAAAAAAAATGGAAAAATTTAAAACGATTTTTATTTCATTTTTATTCGTATTTAATGACTAAATTAAGAAAAGAGTTTCATTTTCAGTTGCATATTGAAAATCATATTAAAAAGCTTATTACTTGACAAACAAAAAGACACATTTTTTGTCAAAAACAATACGACAGTACAATTCGCTTTCCTATAGAACAGGGGTGGGATTTGGACTCGTTACTCGTACTCGTTACTCGTGATTACTCGTGATTTTTGACTACTCGTTACTCGTAACTCGTTACTCGTATTTTGCCACGAGTAACGAGTAATTTTATGCACTGGTAAGAATGGGATTCTGAATTTAAAATTTTTGAGAAAAATTGGAGAAAAGAAAAATTTTGGAGGAAAAATTCGTTATAAATATATTTTTATCAACAAATATCCCAATGATAATTCGGTGTGGTGGTAGGAATATTGCTTTTTCATTTCTTTTGCTTGGGTTCAAATCCCTCTGACCATTTTAGGCTAGATCCCGTTAACAAATTTGACAAATTTTATAAAAAAATTTCCCCGGTGGGGCCTACCGGCACCACCGGACCCTAATTTGCTTATGGTTTATTAAAATTTATCTCAAGAACCACAAAATTGGACATTTTTCGTTTAAAATCTGTTAACAAAACAAAGCAATCTCCAAAATTGACAAGTTTTTGGTCAAAATCTGTAAGTAAATCACACCCAAATTTTCAAAATTTTCTCCGGCTTTTGGGTAAAAGAAAGTGAAAAGAACTTACAATTTTTAAAAGCCGAAAACAAAAACCAAAAAAAAAGTGCAGAAAAAGCCAAACATACAAAAATGAAATATCGTGCAGCTCTAATTGCAATGAATAAAAAAATCTAACATTAAATTATACAATTTTATGTTTGAATAAAAAAATTTTCAATAAAAAATTAGAAAATAAAAATTACTCGTTACTCGTACTCGTATTACTCGTGTTACTCGTGATTTTGGGCAATACTCGTTACTCGTTTACTCGTTCTCGTGATTTTTAAAAATACTCGTTACTCGTTTTACTCGTACTCGTGATTTTCGGGACTCGTCCCACCCCTGCTATAGAAGCATCATAGGCAACAGTAAAAGGTAGTTTCATCTATTATGAATTTGATTTTGGCCAGCATAATAAGCAGAGCCCATCGAAAAAAATTCAACCAAAAAATAATAATTTTCACATAAAAATTACCCAACGGTTTTATAGTAAGGAGAATATGGGAGACTGGCGGTCCCGATAGACATGGCCAAGAAAATTTGAGTGCGGTTTGTTAAGCCAGTTTTTGGCATTCTTATTTCTTTTTTTTATGACAAAGTTAGTTTTCTTTAGGAAATTTAATTTCAAATTCACTAAAATAGTTAATGGAATGGGAAATATTTTTGTTGGAAAAATAAAAGGAAAATTTAGTTCCCATTTTTTCACAATTCATTTTCCCACTCGTTTTTTAAAAATAACAAAAAAAAATGAATGATAAGGCCAATGTCAAACATAAATTAGCCAAATGTTTCGTTGGCTTTCTTTTCATGATTTAAAAAATAATTACAGGCCGAATAATAAGAAAACGAACAGAAACTTAATAAAAAAAAGAGTAACCAAAAGCTTTTTTCAATTAATTTATTTTTGTTCAACAAATGCATTCACATTAATTGGCCGGCCTAATTTAACAACAAAAGACCAAATAAAAACATCTTAATTTAGCATAGTAATTGACAATGAATAACAAAGAAAAATTAAGTCACAGAATTTGAATGCCAAAAACTTAAAAGATATTATGCAATAAATATAATTTTACTTTTGTTATTTTTAACTTAATTTATATATTTTTAATGAATATTTTTTGGGAATATTATTCTTTTCTTGTAAATTATTTGTGACTCACGCAAAAATAAATTCTCATAATTCTGAACCAAATACCAGTTTCTAAGTCACTAAGTTCAACATGATAAATTTGCTGTTTTCTCAATTGTTACGTAAAATCAGATTTGTCAGCTAAAATCTTGAAACCGTATCTATGCCATAAAAGTAAAACATTGGCACCAAAATACTCATTTAAAAGCATCTTAAATGAAAATAACACTCTTTTCGTCTGAAACATATCAAATTATATTTGAGCAAGTCTTTGAAGATGCTACGACGCATTAAACACATTTTTGAATCAATGCTATTTAATATCCTTTGAATGGTTTTATTTTCAAAAATAATATACAATATATACATATTTAGTTGAATAAAAAATTAAAAAAATGATTGGACGCGTAAACTGGAATAGAGCCAATGTTGACGTGATGGGAGTTGTTGGGATTGTTGGCGTGGTTCAACTCCGATCACGCCAACAATCCCAACAACTCCCATCATTTCAACTATTCCGACCACGCCAACAACTATTTAAGCCTATGCTAAAAAAACGAAAAATTTTTTACCTAATGCTCCAAAAACTGGCTTGACAAATTGCTACGCCTATCGGCACCGCCAGCCTCCCACCTCCTTTTGGTGCTATGTCGTTATATAAAAACCATCAAAAAGGGCGTTATATAAAAAACCATCAAATCATATTGTTACCGTCTTAGAAAAACGATCGTGCCAATAAAATAAGCCCCATTTAAAATAATTATTTTTTACTAAATATTTATTTGTGCAATATTAGCATTAATTTTAATCAATTATTGAATTTAATAAAAATGTTACGTCAATTAACCGATTAAAATTTTTGCTAGATTAACTAATATTTGTATTATTTCTACTAATGGAAATGCATGGGCCATTAAAAACCGTATATTGTATATTATTCATTTTTCTTTTTAAAATTGGATTTACGATAACATTACTGGTGGAAACTAGGGCCCGGATTTGTATGCAAATGCATATTTTTAAAGCCATGCATATTTAGTGACTTTAACCCCATTTTTTGGCAGCTCAATTATGAATTTTATGTATTTTTTGAGCACTATGACAGAATTTAGTTACCCTAATAGGTAATTTTTTCTTAAGATGCCATAAAACAAAAAAACTTTGCGAATATTTTGTTGACCTATAAATTTTAAATATGTTATTTTACTTGTAACGAAATTATACAAAAAAATTAAACTAAATTCAATTTCTATATTTTTTCGATAATAAAGCTTTTTTTAGGAAATTGTTATTTCAGAAATTTCTATGGGGAGGAGGACTTGCGTGCGTTTTAAATAAATGCTCTTATTATTGTTAGGGATGTAACTTTTGCATGTTTCATCATTTTTTGGTAAATATTAAGTTGTCTTTTTGAAAAATTCGTCTAAAAATTTGAGTATAACTAAATTATACATCTTTATTTATCAATTTTAATTTACAGTAAACTTTAATTTGGTGAAAATCTAACTCTTGAAAAATTTAAACAACCGATAAAATTGTTTGCACCCCTAATTTTCATTTTTTTAATGCCAATTTGGTAATTTTACTTTTGAAAAAAAATATTCTCTGAGCAAAAAACCAGTAAAAATACCCAATTTGATAGCAAATTTGCTAAAATGATTATTTTTTGAGATCGATTTTCAGAACCCTTAGAATGATCCGGCGGTGTCGATAGGCGCCGCCGGGGAAAAAAATGAAGCATGTATATACGGTTTTTAATGGCCCATGCATTTCCATTAATAGAAATAATACAAATATTAGTTAATCTAGCGAAAATTTAAATCGGTTAATTGACGTAACATTTTTATTAAATTCAATATTGTATAAAATTAATGCTAATATTGCACAAATAAATTTAGTAAAAAATAATTATTTTAAATGTGGGTTATTTTATTGGCACGATTGTTTTTCTAAGCATTAATACAGTAACAATATGATTTGATGGTTTTTTATATTAGGGTCGAAACCCGCACCCGCATTACCCGTACCGGTACGGGTTTACCCGCATATTTTGAGGGAAAAACCCGCATGCGGTTCTTACCCTAATCGGTTTGAAAATTCGAAACCCGTACGGGTAACACTGCGGGTACTCGCAAAAACGGGTTTTTTAAGCACTGGTAAGAATTGTATTTCTGAGGAAAAAATAGTAGACGAATTAGAGAGAAAAAAAAATTTGGAGAAAAATTCATCATAAATTGCTTATTTTAGATTCCTGGTCAGTTGGTATTTTGGTGTAAGGTTAGGACTGTTACCTTCCTTTCCTTTGCATGGGTTCGAGTCCCCCTCATCACAGAATCCTTATTTTTTTCTTTACAGTAAAAGAATTTATTTTATTAATTTCACCATCCAAACCAAAAAAACGAAAATTAACTTTTTGCCCTTTTTTAACAATGCTCTCTGTTTTTTGTATCAAAAATTCTCCAAACTTAACTATTTTTGCTTAAAAATCTGTTAATAATCACACCGAATTCTAAAATTTTCCCAGCGGCGCCTACGGCACCGCCAGCCCCTCCTTTTAAAAAAATTAGAGATAAATTTTTGGAAAATTAAGCGTAAAAAAACCTGGAAGTATCAATAAGTGCTGCCGGAAAACACTTAAAAAATTTTTCTATATGAAAACAGGACTAAACTTAAAATTTTAAAAAAGAACATTCATTAAGAATAATTTTGGGGCAAAAAAAAGAATATTGCAAAAATAATCATTTGAATAGACTTTCGGCAGAGATGGCGGGAATATTTTGATTATAGGCAAACATGGATAAAATTGCGATGGGACCGCAATTGATTACGACAAAATGAATTTTTTGAGAATAGAAGTCGGATTAAATTATTTGATTTTTACCCCCTTTTTTTTGATTTAAAAGAACAAATTTGAATTTTTTTTTGTAATTCAGAGCCAAGCGTTAAAAAAGCGGGTACCCGGGTACCCCCGCCCGCACATGCTCGAAACCCCATTCGGGTACGGGTTTACCCGTCCGCCCTAAATTAAAAAACCCTTACCCGCATAGAGCACTACCCGCATGCGGGTTTCGAACCCTATTTTATATAACGCCCTTTTTGATGGTTTTTTATATACGACTCACACCCTCATTTTTACTATAAACCCTCGGCCACTTTTATGTAAAATTTCACACGCGCTTATATAGGAATTTTCTCAACGGGGTCTCTTCTTATCATACCAGCAAAAAAACAACGCGATGGGATGATGCCAAGGTGTTAATTTGAGCAAAGTTATGATTATGACGAATTAGGAATAGGTCTTTTAGGTAGTCTCGAATTTTGAGTTCATCAACTTGTGCGGATCGACAACTGCGGCCCTTGAAAAATGATCAAACTGAAATGTGCAAAAAAACGAATTATTATTTTTTCAATTACCTATATTATAGCTAAATCTCAAATTTTTATATATATAATAGTGAAAATTTATGATTATCAAATGCTACAAAGAAGGTTTTTGGTTGCTCTAGAAAAAAATATATTATAACTTGTGACAATCGTAAAAAATTTTCTATGGAAGCCTAATAGCTGCATAAAAAGGTATTTCTCAAAAAAATATTTTTTTATTGAATGATAATTTTGAACGACCATAATTCTCACTAACGGTAATCTCTTTGTCTGTCAAAATTCCAGAAAATTTTTAGTTTTAAAAAGTCGACAATAAAAAGAGAAAAAAAAATTTGATGAATCCTAACTAAATCAATTTTTGAACTTTGTATGGCTAATAGACTAACCAATAGCTATCGGACAATATCAACATTTTTCTATTTCGTTGCGCTGAACAAAGTTAGTCCGAATTTGTGAAACGGCGAAATTTATGCAACGACCTACCAATTTGCGTTAGTGTCGGCAAGAATTCAAAACTTCATTAATGTATAATTGTAGTAATTATAAGAATAATGCGTCATTCAATTCCTACACTTTCTCAAACCATATAAATGGCAAAATTAATCAATTATCATTTTATATGAAGACTTTCGAAAGGCGATAGTTAAAACTAAAATAATATTAATGCATTATTATTATATTTATTTATTTATTATTTATTGTCAATAAAGAAAGGTCCACAAAAGGGAAAAAATCCACTTACTTTGTGGACATCACATAATAAATTGTCCAAAGTACGGATACAAGGGAAATAAGATCACCACAAAATAAAAATAAAAATGAGGTCAATAATTTCTTTTGGTTTAAAAATGGTAAATAATTTCAGATCTGTTCGGCCATAAACATTTAAGAAAATGCTTTTTTATCATTTAATCTCGTATTTTATATTTCAAATTTATTAAAAAATGTTATTTTACCAAAATAAAAACGCAACAAAAAACTTTTGATAAATATTCGGACACAATTGGGAAAAAGTAAAAAGAAATGGACATAATATTCAACTAGCAAAAGAAATGTTAGAAAATCAGTTAGAGAAGTCTTTGACAAATTGGAATGGTGAAGAAATGGAGAGGAGGAGAGAGGACAATACATCAAAAAAAGTGAACAAATGGAAGAAAATATTATGTCGTGGTGGACATAGGATAAAGAATTGAGAAATTTGACCAAATGAAAAAAGAATATAAAGAAAAAGGAGAATATTCCGAAAATGAACGGCATAAATTGAAGCAAAAATACTGCAGGAATTGGGCATAATTTATTAAAAATATACAAATAGAAAGAAGAATTTAACAATAAAGAAAAGAAATACTAAAGAAAAAAGAAATTAATTCAGAAATATTTCAAATTAAAAAGGGAATTTAAAGCAAAAGAAAACATTCCCTCAGGGATGGAATTTGAATTCGATTAAAACTGAAAGTTGGTTTCAGTTTCAACGATTGAAAATGGATGAAGGAATTTGGACTCTTGAAGGACGCTGTAGAAGAATTAAAGATCCGATCAAAAAAAGGGAAATCGTCGGCAATTTGAGAAATAAAATATAGGCAAAAGGGAAAACACACAAGAACAGAATGGCAGAATTTTGAACAAAAATGATAAAAACTTTGGCATCCATTCAAATACAATTCAGAGATGGAAAAAGCATCCGAAAAAAAATATTAGGAAGAAATTAACAAAATATTGGAAACATTTTTTGTTTCCGTTCTAGTTTTTATTATAACTCAAATTGGAAAGAATTTTTGTTTTGTGATTGTGATTTTCACATGATTATTTAAAATGTAATCATAAAAAAATTCCCATTTTTGTTTTAGTTTTTTCTGTGATAACTAATCTCTTAAGCTTTTTCTGAATTGAAGGAAGAGATTAACAACTTTTTGGTTTTTATAAATTACCATTTGGTTGAATGCCTTTGCGTTTTACACAGCTACCGAATTTGAGTCCATGTGCCAAAAAAGATTTGCAGTGGATCAGTTGTTTATAGGGTATTCATTTGTCGAGTTTTACGGTGTTAGCAACCAATAGAAAAAAATGATGCCCCAACTGTTAACGCATTTATTCTGTGTCAAGCACCATGTTCCATAAATATTCTAATGACGCCACACAATTGCAACTCCTTTTAACCCAAAAAATTCAATTTTCCCAAAAAATCTTTTAGTAAGAAATCCCAAAAAAAAAAAACAGAACAATTAAAGATGGAAAAATTGCCTAAAATTTTCTTCCCTTTTATTTTTAATTTAAATATTTTAGATTGGCTGGGAAAACCGGTACCAGTACCGGTACCGTGCTACCCTTATTTGAACGCTTACATTTGGCGATCTGTAAGCCCAAAGAATCCCGATTACGGTGACTTATTCAAAAAGGTCGGGTCACCGTTTTTTATTGGCTGATTTTACCACAAAAATAACGGAAAAATTGATTTTGTTTTTTTTTCTAATTCCAGTCGTTATAAAATTCTTAAAACACTTCATTTACAAAACGATATTGGAGTGCGCTTAAATGTTGCAATAATGTTTACTCATTCCTTTCTTCGTCGTTTGTCATATCGCAAAATTAAATCTTTGATGGCCCTATCATTTTCAACATATTTTTTAAGGCGATTTTGGGATAGGCTAGTTAGAGCCTTCAGCAAGCTCATTATAAAACAGGAAAATTTTTGGCATTCATGGTGAAGATAATTGTAAAGGCACATATAAACATTAAACAAAAATAAATAAATAATTTATTTGTGAAACGAATAAAATTGTTAATAATTGTTTCTCATCACATTTTGGCTTTTATGATACAGAGAAATCGAAAGGTGCAAAATTTGACAAAAAATAATTGGGCATTAATAATGGCCCGCAAAATATGGGCAGCAAATGTCCGATTTTAGCTTGGGCCGCACATTTTCTCATAAATTTGGGCCGCAAATGTCTGAAAATACTATGAACATTTTAGCCGCAATGTCTGAAAATACTATGAACATTTTTAGCCGCAAATGTCGGAAAAACTCTGAACATTTTTAGCCGCAATCTCTGGGCCGCAAATGTTTAGGCCGCAAAAGCGGGCCGTAAATGTCTGATTTCTGCTGGGGCCGCAAATGTCTTGGCCGCAAAAGTCTATAACCTTTGGATGTCAATTGGCGTCATGAATATTTTAATTGAATACAAAGTTTTTTAGAATTTTCTTTTTCATTTTAATGGCTATTTTATAAACTTTTAGAATTTATAGGATTTTTTTAATATATATTGCGAAAATTAGAGAAATGTCAGAGAACAAAAAGAATTCGTCCCGATTTCGGAATCAAGCCCCCTAGCCAATAGCTTGTATACCTAAAATATAAAAAAAAATTCACAAATAACCATCCTTTGCAGGGTCCTCAACTTTTAAAAAATCACTCAGCATAAAAGGCAATCTCATTGAATAAAAAATACATTCTTTTTCAGAAATTCAGCTTAAAGACACTTATTATGAGTTTCTGTTGAAGAAATTGGAGCACAAATCGGGCACCCTTTTGTCCCAATGTTACGAGGCGCGCCTTTCGATGCCTTACAAAATGAAATTGGTCAAAATTATGAAATCTATCTGATGCAAAAATCGACTGAACAAGGCGATGACCAATGGGACATTTTATTGAGAAAAAAATTGGGCAAATAAAGAAAAAGTTTATGAGAGCATTCGGGAGAAAAGCCGACGGAATGGCGTCAAACGGTGTGCCAATTGTGAAGCTGGAACAGTTTTTGTCGGAAATATGTGCCAACCCAACAATTTCACACACAACAGATATCCCAATGGGAGCCAGGCATGGATTTGTTAGAGGGCGAGTCTCCGACCCATGACTTCCTTTCCAATTGATAATGTTGCATTAAATATTTTTCCAAAACCGCTTAATCAAATTAGGTAATCTTTTCTCAAAATCCATTGACTATTTTTTGGTCTCAATCTGTTAATAATAATAAACCTATCGCATAATTTCGACTTTTTTTTCCTCGGCACTTATTGCATCACTGGCTTCCCTTTCTCACTTAATTAATTCTCTGAAATTATTTTTAAAAATTTTCTTTTTATGTCGAAGGCCTATTTCCATGAAATTTTGATCAGGCACCAAATCTTGCACCAAATCTTCCAACTTTTCAAGGTCCACCAGCCCCCCAGAAAATTCGGATGAAAGTGCCGCTTCTCGCATTTGGACACCGACAAAATTCTGTAATTGGTTGACACAATTAAATTAAAAAAGATATTTGTTTTCAAAATTGCCTTTTCTGTGCCAACATTCCTTTTAGCACGGAACTCCGTTGACGTTTGGTGCCAATTTTCACTAAAATAAACCAATTCATTTCGGCATTTTCGTCCCTTCGCACCTCGCAACTCTTTGCTTCTGCTGTACTACCATGGTGCTGCTCAGCCTGCTGATTGGGTGAAAGTGCTGTTGTTCCGGTATTTCTTGAACAGCTTTTCAAACTCAGCAAATCCGGGCTGAAAAAGTATCGCGTTAGTTATGTGAGATTACATAATGATCATTAACCCTCGAAAACGCTCTGAGATTTTTGTGTCCGCAGAGTTTGCCTCTCGCGGTCACGTGAAGTCGGAGCAGTGCCTCGGTCGAGTAGAATTGGCCCAATTCGACGGCGAGGAACACGGAGTGCGGCCCTAAAATTTGAAAGGCAATGCCAAAGTAAATAATTTAAGTGTAATTTGCAAAATGCCAAAGAATTTTTATATTAGTTATTTCTTGTTGGCTTTTCACTCACTTGCTGATCAGTTGCTTCGCGATTGGCCCCGTGCCGTACGAGCAGTTCAATCATTGGCACGTTGTTGCAACTCGCTGCAAAATGCAGTGCCGTTTTACCGCTGTAGCCCAAAAATTCGGCATCGCCCGTTTGGTTGACAAAATTGGCTCTTTGATCAGCTTCAATCGCCTCAATCATTAGTTTCAGCAATGCGCAAATATCGTTCACCTCTGAAATAAAAATTTTCGAAATTTTTTTCTTCCGGTATTTTTTGGACAAAAGATAATTTGAAAGAAATCACTGTTTTAAAAAAATTTGCCTAATAAGACTCGAATTTTTTTTAGGAAATGTGTGCCTAACATTGTCGGAACTTCTTTCAATAGTTTAATTATATTTACTAAAAACAAATTACTCTTCAAAAAACTTTCCTCGTTTTACTTTTTTTTTTCGTTCAGGGCGTGGGCGGATTTGAGCATGGATGCATGAAAATCTCAAAAAAAAAATTTTTTCTCGAAACGAAAACGAAACGAAAAGTTCTTTTTGAACGAAACACAAAACGCAAACGAAAAAATAAATTTTCAAAAACCGAAAACTAAAAATTTTTTTCCAGCCGAAAGGAAAAATCGAAACTCAAAAATTGCCGAAAAAGCCGAAAACGAAATTTCGTGCACCCCTGGATTGAGAGAGTTTCCCTTCCCCATTTCCCCTGCTGATTATCAAGCCTAGACTACGGTGGGGCATCATCACCGTATGCCCTCCTCCCTTTTGCCTTACGCATAAAAGCGCAACGCATCAGCGGCGTCTCATTGCGCTTGTACAGTGCGCACAGTACTGTCACAATGTGTTCGGCTGCTCCTCCTCCTCCTCTCCATCTTTTTTACTGCTGCTGGTGTTTCTGTTGAAATTTGCCGTTGCTTCACTGATCAGAAATTCGCTATTTTGACGTGTCCGCTTTCGCATGCCGCGTACAGCGGCGTGCGACCGTCCCGCGTCCGCCTGCCGAGGGTCCGCTCAAATTCAGTGACCAACTTGCGCACCACATGCAACTTTTGACTACCGACCGCCACACAGAGGGGAAGTATATTCTGAAATTGGTTAACTAATTCAAACTAGATTAATATTTTCTTAGTTTTTATTATGGTGACAAAAACATGCAAATTACTAGTGCTGTTCAAGAGTCTCTCTCGAAAGTCTCGGGTTTCGGTATCGTCCCGATTTCGATAGAAACTCGGACCGAGATAATGTGCAAACACTAGCAATTTATTAAATTATTGAAATAATGCCATTTTTGATATATTTCTCAAAATTGACCTTTCATGATGAAAATCTAATACCTTTTGAATTACCATTTCTCAGTTAACAACTAGCTATTTTGAAAAAAGCAAAAATTTGAAAATTTTAAAAACTCAAATTGAAAGGCACAAAGAAGGAGAATTATTGAGTATCGCTATTACGAGAAAAGCGAAGAAGAAACCATTTAATGTAAATTACAAAAAAAGTTGAAACTATTCGACTGTTTTCGGTCCATTTTTGGCAACCTTTGCCTTGTTAAAAAAAAAAATCTGATATAATTTATTAATAATTCATTTTGAACTTGCCCAAGTCCATCGCGTTGATTTTGGCTCCCTTCTCGAACAACAGCTCAATGTTTTTCAACAGACACTGCTCGTCGTCTAAGTTTCTTTGGAACAGCATATGCAGCAAATGCGTCCACGCTCAAAGTTTGCGTTTACCTTACAGAATTACGACCGATTATTTTGACCGATTCATTTATTTATTTTTTCCAATTTTTGTTTTTTACAAGCTTAGTCTTCAGCCGTTCTTTAGGCTCCAACAGTCCTTGCGGAGAGCAAAGAGCGCTTTCACGCATTGGTCCAAAAATTCTCGACTTTCCATGTCTTCG